>JASCZW010006866.1:0-80160 GCA_034211315.2 Aedes japonicus | reverse complement strand
ATCTCGACTCCTAGGCAAGGGAGTATGATTCTACTTGCATGAATTGGCATTTCGCTTTGAAAAACCAAGAAGATGTAGAATGTAAGGGAACAGATCTTTCAAAAATAGTACGGAAAGTACACCAGGACAACGGTCCACTCACAAAAAAACGATAAAACTGTGCTTCCAAAAATTCAGTTTGGTTTAACAAGCAAAAATTTCATTTGAAAAATTGGATACAAAAGCCTCACAAATTTACTTGGAAGAGTATTTGAATATCTGATGTAGCAACTACTCGTTGGCTTCGCACCGCACATCCAACTACTGCAATGGTGCAGACCTTATACCTACGACCATTGGTTTCGAACTGTCAACCACTCAATGGGGTCAATGCGGTCTATACAGATGGAGCAGAAGTGGTAATGCAAAATACTGTCATTGTGTTCGTGAGATGATGCACAGCCTGTTTTTTATAAACATGCGTGACGTAGATCTCCAAAAACAACAATTCACAGCATCAGCAAATTAGAAGGTTTTTAGAAGGATTAGACTGAAATATGGCTTTTGGTGCACTAAGAGAATGCGGACAAAAACTAAACTTGCTTTGTTATCACTTCGCTTGTTTTTGGAGTTTTACTACTACCCGTAATCATGGATTGTTTACACATTTTTCGTTACTAATACCGACAATCACCTTGCTCTTCGCCACCTGTTTACACCTCATTGGTGGTGAGTGACGCCGTAGGTGAATAATCCAACAAACATCGGTGTTGAATTAGAGCTTGTTCAAACAAATTTGGAGAAGCTATTCAGCTATTCTAGAAGAAACAGCTGAACAGCTTCTCAAATTTGCTGAACAACTCTAATTCAACACCGATGTTTGTTGAGATAGTTCATTGCATAGTAAAGAGGTGAGATTTGTGTTTTTTTATTTGGGTTTGTTGAAGTAAATGATTAATTATTCTACTTCAATCTAGTTGCCATACTATTGTGGCATATGCCAAGTTCATAATTCTTTTAATCACCTGAAAACATACACAGAATACATGTAAACACGGGTATGCATGCAAAACATGTAAAACTGTAAACATGTAAACTGTGAACTGTAAACAACAGTAAACTGTAAAATGTAAACAACTATTTCCTTTTGTAAAATTACGCGCAAGTACGAACAGAATCATAATAACAAACACTAAACGTAAGTAACTACACACATTTTTGGAATCTGATACCAATCTCACTAATGTGGATTACAGTGTTACTGTTGAAATTTATTGAAACTATTATCTTTTTACCTAACTATCAATTTGCATGTTTGTTTATCTATTTAAAGGAGTTTTATAGTATCCTTCATTTATAATAAACGGAGTTAGTCAATCGGAAATTTGTTTGTTGTTTAGTTGCTTGCGCAACATCTGCGAACAACTAAATTTAGGCTTTTATTGGATACAGTTCAACAGCACCGTTTTGTTAAAAAATGGTTTATTGGGGCATATACCGCTAGCCGAGACAAACATAGAACTAATGTCAAAACAGCTACTGTGGTTTCACGGTTGAAACGGGATGTTAGTTTTGGTTTTGATTTATTCGATAGTGTGAATTGTTTTGCTACAAAATGTTGAATGGTTCGAAATCCGATACTTCGAGCATCTCGGAGCCAGATTCAGCATTGATGGAAGAGGATATTGATCCATTTTGATCCAAAGACAAAGTCTTGCAAAATCATGAAGTTTGATATGTTGTAAGCCAGGTTTTGAAACGATTTGGACACTTTTACGGAGGAACAAGGGCCATTTCAAAGAGGCCAGTATGATCAGACACCCTCAGAATGCCCTCCGAAGACAAAGTTGTGTAAAATCCCGAAATTTAATATGTTGCTCACAGGGTTTGGAAAAGATTTGAATATGGCCTTTTTTCGCAAGGAACTCGGATCCCGCAGGTCCTCTTTTAGTAGCCAGTTACGGATACCTCAAAACATCTTCAAATAAACTAGTTTTGCTAAATCATGAAGTTTTATATGCCGCATACTATGTTTCGAATCTTAAAATATGTTTTCCACCATTCCTGGACAGGTACTTACCCCAGTAATCCCACCTTGGAATCCAAAGCTACGGATTTTTTTGGAATAATAATCAATGCGGATCCACAAACTATGATAATCTTGTGATCTATTGCAAAAAAACTGCATCAACAACCGATGGTTAACTATGGCGTATAATTAATTTTAAATTTGTTTGTTTCTATCTCAGAGGAGTTGGGGACGTACGTGTTAAGATAGATACCAAATTCTCCCTATCTCCAATGGTTGTGTCTTGGAAAAGAATCTTCGCGAAGATTATTGCGTAAAGAAACGTATCTGTATAGTGGGTACTTCCTAGTATTCTGAAAAGTGTGAGCTGTTTAGTGGAGTACCTGTAACTAGAAAATGAGAAGAAAAGATTATAATTTTCCATTTAATCCCAACTACCTTTAGTTGCTTATCTTGGCAGATATGCGTATTTCGTCTACAATGTGCAGACTTCTTAGTTGTCTTGTAGTCGAGTATAAGTACGAGACACTGAAGAAGTCTGCACATTTGTAGATGAAATACGCATATCTGCAGATAGCTAAAAGTTGAGATTAAATGGAAGATTAATCTTCTTCTCATTTTCTAGTCACTTCCTAGTAGTTTGAGCAAGATTTTCTAAAAAATTCAGGAATGAACTTCTCCAAAATTCAAGAGAAAACTTCCAAAATTTCAGAAGAGGACTTCTTAGAGATTCAGGAACAAACTTCCAACAAATTTAATGGAATTTTCCGAGAAAATCTGAGAGAATTTCCCAATGTTCTGGTGAAATTTTCCTCGGAGTTCAGGATGAGAATCATCAATGTTTGAAAATAATAAGCTCAAGAAAAATCTTCCCAGAATTTCAGGAAAAATTTACCAGCGGGGACTATTTAAACGTTCTTGAAGGAATTTCTAAAAAATTTAAGGAAACTTCTCTGAACTACTCATAAGTGCTAGAGAGCTTTCCTGAAGTTCGGAATTTAACATTTTAGAGGATCAGAATGAAAATTTCTTGAAGTTTAGGAATTCCTAGAAGTTCAGGTAGATACGCCTGAGAAAAACAAGATGAAACTTTTCAGAAGAATAGGAAGTATTGTCCTAGTAGTTAAAGCAGGAGTTTTCAGAGTACTTTTTTAAGGTTCAGGAAGAAACTTCCAACAAATTTAATAGACTTTCCAAAATTTTTGGTGAAATTTTCCTCGGAGTTCAGGATGGGCCTTCAATGATTGAATAGAATAAGGTCAAGAAAAAACTTCTCAGAATTTTTGGAAAAACTTACCAGAGCGGGCATTACCTAAATTTTGAAAAAGGAATTTAAGAGAGGACTCTTCAGAAGTTCCGATGGAAATTTCCCAAAACCTCAATAGGAACTAGAGAAGACTTTTCCAAAGCTTTGTTCAAATTTTCCTCGGAAATCAGGATGAACTCCTCAGTGTTTGAATCAACATAGTAATCAACGGAGTAATTTTCCTTGCAGTTCAGGATCGGACTCATCAGAAGTGTAGACAGTAACTAAATTCAGCAATAAACTTATCAACTGTTGGATTGTTAGATGTGAATTTACAAGAAAATCAGGAGTAACTGCCAAGACGTTCATGAGGAAACCTGCTAAAAGTTCAGAAGAAAACTTTCCAGAATTTTAGTGAAGAACTTTGTCGAAGATGAGGAAAGAGCTTTCCTGATGTTCAAGTGAATATTACTGCCGAAAAGAAGAAGCAGTCTATACAAGAATCATTCATATGACCATAATGATTTTCATTGCTCGTATATTAAATATGGTAAATACTATCTCCCTAATCGTTCACATCGTACTTTGAGCTAATACACAACTGCATGTAGGAACTATAATTCCTTTGTTTCCATCTCACTTGGTTTGAGAGATTTGAAAAGAAATAAAATATTTTTTTTGAGATGTGCTAGGTCGTTCAAACTGACCTGGGGCTCAGAACTTTGGATCTACAGTTGTAACAGTAGCTTTATCCGGTATATAATGTTATGATATGTATTCACACATTTGCAATCTTGGGATATTCTATGTCAAACAAACTAACTTAACTTTGCATAGCCCATAAAGCTACTGTTACAATTTTAGACCTTACGTTTTGAAGGCCAGTTTGAATGACCAGTAACTAATAAGGTTATAACAAGGATGTGTCAGAATATTCATTGTTTATGTTTGTATATTTATCTTACCTATGTATAGCCCAAAAGGCTGCGGTTACTACTTTATATTGTAAGTTCTGAACTCAAAGTCAGTTTCCCTGACCGTGAATACCCCAAAATAATTTGACAATGCCTGGAATGAAAGTATTTGAATGCATATCGTTAACTTTCATAGGTTATAGAGTTAATGTTACGACTGTGAATCCAAACTTCTAACTTAAAGGGCAGTTTTGGTGACCTACAACATCCCAAGTTGTCTCATTTTATCTTTTTACCTTCCAGAAGACTCACTTGAATTTAGTCAAATACATATTGCTACTTTGTTTGTTTTAGACAGCTACAGTTGAGGTGATTGAGGTAGAGCTAATCAAAGCCCTCTTGAGTACTTCTGAGGAAACCGCCATAGGCAGCCATCAACAACGCCAGCGCCGTTGGGTTTGTGGAAAGAAATCGACGGAACGATAGATGCGACGATGAGCGTCAAACGATGAGCGTCAAACGGTTAGATGAAAAGAATGCAGCAACTCCTCAAAATGTGGAGCTTAGGCTGATGCAAATTTCGAAATTTTTGCTTCCCTAAGCTTAATCGATGCCAATTTGGGTCCTGATAGTCCCCAAAAAATTTTAACACATTTGGTTTTAATTTGGTTCTGCACACGCTATTCAAAGTTTGTATGGGAATTAGTATGAAGAATATCAAACTTACATTTGCAGATCCCTAACATCTTGATATTATGTCCTTGAACCAAATCTAATTAAGATTCCTATAGTGTAAGTTGTCAACTATCAAAATACAGAAAGATACCTGACATGTAAATTTTATACAAAAAAAGTTATTCAACAAATAAAGTAATAAGAAATAAAAATGTATATTATATATAAACTACATATATATAAAATATATAAAATATATAATGCTATATATAATATAATATATATAAAATAATATATATATATATATATATATATATATATATATATATATATATATATATATAAAATAAATGAATAAAAAATATATAAAATATATAAATCAATAAGAAAACAAAAATAAGAATAAAAAATCATACCTAAAGTTTGTATTTTATGTTTTATTGAATAACTATTTTCTGTATAAAATTTACATGTCGGGTATCTTCGGCATTTTGATAGTTGACAACTTACACTATATGAATCTATATTAGAGTTGGTTTAAGGACATAATATCAAGATTTTTAGGGATCTGAAAATGTGAAGTTTGAGATTCTTCATACTAATTCCCAATACAAACTTTGAATAGCATGTACAAGCCAAATTAAAACCAAATGTGTTCAAATTTTTGGGGCTATCAGGACCCAAATTGGCGTCGATTCAAGCTTAGGGAAAAAATTTCGAAATTTGCATCAGCCTAGTGGAGCTTTACAGACAGAAGCGAAGACATCTCTTCCGGGATAAGTAGCGTCTCCTGGAGGAGTTGGAGTGCGAAGAAATGGAGCAGCTGTATCATTCTCAAGGTACGCGTGAATTCTAAAAAATCAACGCATCAAAGGTGTCGGGATAAAGATAACGGATTAACGTATGGTGATGGAAATGTGGAAGCAGCACTACGATGAACACTGAATGGCGTAGAGGCAGAATAGCATGATGAGCCGGAGGAGTAGCCTAATCGCTATGGTGGCTGAGGGGTGACGTGCCAGCTCCCACGATAAGTGAAATTAAGGATGCTATCAACAGCTTAAGAATATCAAGGTAGCCGGGAAGGATGGCATCGAAGCGAAAATGTTCAAAATTCGGCCCGGATAAGTTGGCGACTTTGTCTGTATCAACTGATAGGTGGGATCTGGGATACAGAATAGCTACCGGTGGAATGAATAATATGCCCAATATACAAAGAAGAGTTTCAAGTTAGAATGTGGGAACTATCGAGCAATCACTGCTTCTCAACGCGGCCTACAAAGAGCTGTCCCAGATTAACTTCACGTTGTTATGTCGCTGCTAGTAAGCAGATTTGTGGAAAAATTATCAAGTCGGTTTGTGAACGGTCGATGGACAACTGACCAAATATATACGTTGCGGTAGAGCCTCCAAAAGTGTCGCGAATAGCAAGTCCCTGCACACCACATCGACCATTAGAAGTCCCTACGCCAATAGAAGTCCCTACACCATTCATCCACTTCAAGGCCGCATACGATACTACTGATCGTGAAGAACTATGGAAGATTATGGACGAAAACGTTTTCCCGGGAAGCTGACCATAATGATCAAGGCTACTGATGGATGGTGAACAGTATTACGTGCATGGGTGCGTTATCGGACTCGTTTGAAACACGCAAATGACTTTGACAAGGTGATGGTCTTTCCTGACTTCTGTTCAAAATTGCGCTGAGGGGTGTTATGAAACGTGCTGACTTTAACAAGCGGTACGATTTTCAATTAATCCGGCCAGTTCGTTTGCTTCGCTGACGACGTGAATATTGTCGGCAGAATATTCCAGGTGGTAGCTGATCAGTACGCAGGCTGAAACGTGAAGCGGAAAAGGGTTCGATTGAAGGTGAATGCGTCGAAGACTAAGTATCTATTGGCTGAAGGAACCGAGCGTGATACGAGCTCACATAGGCAGAACTGTGACAATCGACGGAGATGAGCCCGAGGTGGTGATGTGAGTTTGTGTACCTCGGATCGATTGGTTACGCCGGATAACAACTACTCAGAGAAATTCCGAGACGCATTATTACCGGAAGTCGTGCCTAGAAAGGACTCGACAAGACCTTGTGGACTGGTAAACTTCACCCTCATACAAAGTGTACCATATACAAAACGCTGATATGACCGGAAGTTCTCTACGGGCATAAAACGTGGACAATGCTCGAAAGAGGACATGCAAGCACTCGGAGTTTTCGAAAGTCGCGTGCTTACGACCATCTTTAGCGGTGTACGAAAACGGTATAAAGCTATGTCCATTTAGAATCCGGTATATTAAAATCATCTAGACCTCGGTAACGGATTGACGTACAAATACGTTTAATACATCAAAACAAAAAGTTAATCAGTACAAATCATTTCTCTTCGTTTGTAATGAAAATTCGCACTTTTCATCTTTTTCTCTCTATCAAACGCTATCACACCTCCGGAGTCTACTTCCTTGGCACATTTGTTCCACATTTTGGTCATCTGAGTCACGTCCCGAGCCATTTTTCCACTTTTAAGCTCCGCTTAAGCTTGCCCAAAAATATCTCGATGACCAGAACTGCGGGCCGGGTGGATTCATGTTTTTATCGATGAAATCTACGTTATTATCGTGGTACTACTGGATGAATTCGTTCTATAGCAATTTGCGTTATATTAGGGCTCTAAAGACTAAGTCAAAACTTACAACACTTGCATAACAACTTGCGATATTAGAATCTATAATTTCAAACGCAGTGCGCATCTGACACTATGATCAACGTTCGTTTTTTTTTTTGCTTTTCGATTGCACCACGCCTAAAAGATAAATTCAAAGAAATCAGTGCTTATGAAAATAACTTATAAATTAAGATCAAACTAGAAATGTCTTCTTTTTCCTAAAGATGTTTCTATTAAAAGAGACATTGAAGCAATCCCACTAAGATCGAAGAACATATCTCAAAACGACTCATCACCGTGATGTCTTAAACGAATCTCTCGTTCCCGTTCGAAACCAACAAAAACACACATTTCATCCGAGCGAAATGCTCCCCTTTTCCATTCAGTAACCCGGCAAATTCACTTCAACAACACCATTAATTTGATGATGGCTCGCTGACATAAATTATGATAATACAGATTGCACAACTGGCTGCCATCTCCCTCGCCAGCAGCGTCCTCCCCGAGCGTGACGCCTGTTAGCTGCAGATTTGTAGACCACGAAAAAGAATAGAAAAAGATACGAGTTGCAAAATTGCATTGCACTGCCATCCTGGGACTCCCTTCGAATGCACACCATTCGGACGGAAATAGGGAATAAGATAGTAGAAGGTGGATCTCTCTTCCCACCCTCACCACAACATCTCGCTCGTTGGATTTGAATATTTATGGTAAGAGGTTGAAACTTTTCTCTTTTTCGTGCATTCTTCAGACGGTGAGACTGCACTGTGCTTGCCCTTTTCCCAAGTCCTGCAAGTGACTGCAGCAACGTGGCTTAGGAAGAAGGTGTGCGAAAATTTATTCCGAAAAATACTGGAAAATTTCCGAAAAACAAATTTTCAGTCGTCGGACTTGAGACGAGAAAATTACATCTCAATTTCAAATGCCTAATTGAAAAGGAAAATGTTTCAACTTTTGCTCTCGGGGTTCGAAAGATGAGCGTTGATTGTTTCCATAAAGTGGTGTCTGCTGGCTCGACTGTCTGCAAGTGCTAAGGGGTCAGCCGGATGACGATGATGATGCTGCGGTGATTTGTGCGCTTCTATTGAATGCCGATTCGGAGAATGTCATTGTCCCGGAATAGCCGATGTCCCTCAGAAGAGGCTAACCAAGCACGCATACGTCGGTATCCAATTATCATGCAATAATCCTTTTACCGGATCAATCAACTTCATTAGCCTCGAGGCGGGTGTCGTGAGAGTGCGGAAGGAAGGTGGTTAACATATGCTAATGAGATTGTTCTTGATTTAGGTAGATAATAGTGGCTTCGCAAGCTGATGGGATGGATGCAGAGACTTAATCGGTTTGGATTGGATTTGAAAAATATTGCACAGATTTATAATATTGTTTACTACCCATCGTCGTCTGCGGCTGTCAATCTTCGACATAACAACGGGCATCGTTTTGCAATTAGATTGATGCAAATCGGTCGTCTCGCCTTATCAATGAACCTCAATCAAGATTGTCGTGGTGTTCGAAGTCGGTGTTAGACTTTGGACTCAAAGTGATTCGTGGGGCCGCCAACGACTAGAATCTCGCCAATCAACACATTCATTCTTTCGCTCGATCTTGACTGGCTGATTGACACTCGACATTAGAGCATCCTCAACGTATTAGTGGTGATGTCTAGACTCAGTGATCTTTTGCGAACAAGCGTGTTTGTATAATTTTCGGCCTAGCTAGCAAGTGACGAGCGATTGATTCGTGCGACTGAACAGTTAGTTGCTAAGTGAGGTCGGTTACTCTCCACACGTGGCTTCTGTTTTCGCACAAAATGATCATTTCGCCGAATGTGAGCAAAAAATGGCACCGGGTAAAAGAGCGGAGAATTTCTCACATTAATTTAGCAAGCTGTCGCGCGCATTTGCCGGGGTTCACTTGGACTGTGCAACCTGAAAAAAGTGTGCACAGCCGGGAAGCAAAGTATTCGAATTCCATCAGAAATGAAGGCAACTAAGGCTGGCTGAGAATAACAAAAACAAAAAAAGAACTGAAGAAATAACTACGACAAACTGCAGTCGTCTAGCGAAAGGCGAATGAATATTTCACGCTGTACACTTATATAGAAATTCAACGACCGCAACAACGGAAGAAAATAAAATAGAAAACAACGCAGACGAACTGAGAATGAGAGGAATTAAGATCTCCATTCGTTGATTAGTGAAAACAATTGAAGTATTTATGTGCAGCAAGAAATGAGGGACTGCGAAGTGGCCGAAGGGAATGCATGAGAGAGAAAAATATAATACATGGGATCAAGGGCGTAGCCAGGATTTGAGGGGGGTTTTAAAAATTTTGTGTGGAATATTTACGACAATGCACACCAAAGGTACACTCATGTCGGATCTAGGTTTGTATTCAATTATCTGTCTTCAACTGCAAATTTCTCACTGATTTGACGTAATATCTTATTTCTTCTTTGCTTACATCTCGTTCACAGTTTCATACACAAAATAAAAAAATGAGTTTTAACAGGCGCGTAAAATTTCCCCTAGTTTAATTTCAAGTCAAAGGAGGCGTAAACAATTGTTTGCAATCTTTCATGCGCCATGCAACAATGTTTGCAATCTTTCATACAACAGACTAGATTCAGGCGTTCTCTGGCTTAAATATGCATGAAAGATCTCATTATTTTCTACCAAATCTAGCAATCGCTTTATGTGCAATAGATAACGCAGAAAATTAAATCATTCTTTCTATCAGTGTATGTAATCTTGTCTTTTCTCTCCAATATTTTCGATCTTTTCCCATTATGCTCCAATAATTAAGTTTCTTCCTAAGACAATAAGGCTTGCTTCATTTAGAATGAGAGTCAAACTTTAGCTCATATTAATGGCGCTCTGGTGGACGGATTTGAAAGTTCTTAGCGCCCACACGTGTCGAGGAATTTTGACGACTTTTTTATGCTATTTTGACATTCCACAAATCGGCTGTACTTGCCAACAATCTAACATGGAAGCCGAAGAAGGGAAAAAATTGGCATTGCATTATTTGAAAATCCATTGTAGTGCCATCTACGACTAGTTGAACAGCTGCCATTACTGAAATACCCTTGTACGTTATCAACGGTGTAAAGGCTGCCCAGCGATTCGGAAGCCTCAAGCCAATCGTCCAGATGGAACCTCAGCTGAAACTTCTGGTAAGATTTTGAAGACGATTGAGAGGAATCCCCAATCTGTCGGACGTGAAAACAGAATAGTGTGGCCAAAATCCGTACTCAGGCGCTATCGACAAAGTGCTGACCAAGTTCGACGAGTGTCTTCTGATGGACGATAAACCTGTATCCCGAGAGTAAACTGGGCGTCCCAGGTCAAAAATTCTGCTGGCAACGGCTCGGAGGGCCAAATTTAAATTTGTTTTGCCGACAAATTTGCACGAAAATTCATGTTGGCAGAACATTACAGCTGTAGCGAAAAAGGCAGTTTTCGTTACAAATGAACAATGACGTCGAACGATACCAAAAAATTTCTCCAAATACAATTTGCCGTTCATTCGATCACAAAACCATCGTAATGTTTTGGCCAGATTTGGCAAGCTGTCATAACAGCAAAGTCATTTCAGAATAATTTATGCAGAGAAAGGGCTCCAGGTTGTTCGAAAAACCTCAACCTGCTTCTTTAGTTCCCACTTCATTAAATACTGAGCAATCGCAAAGAAGAACTCAAGAGCAAAAGGAAAGGTTGTCAAAGACATCAATCAGATGAAGACCTGGTGGGTAAATCGCCAAACGATGGACGAAGAAGGTGTACTGCCTAATGACGTGTTACAGGAAAAATTCGAAATTCTTTCGAAACCGTGACGAATAACACATTTATCGTATTTTTCTTAAAAGTATGAAGAAAACGCTACATTGTGTAAAAAAAGATCTTGAATTCAATAATAAATAACTGAAATAAAGGCAATTGTTTTTGTTCCAATTCTATCTGAAGCAAGCTTTATTCTTCAATATTTGCCTTATTAAAATCTTGGTGTGTTTTCCTTCATCCAGAAAATTTTTTTTTTTTTGGAGAACATGGTATGATGCAAGATTTTTCATAACTTAATGAAACTTCTTGCTCACTTTCTTTTATTTATAGTATCTAGTTTATAAAACAAATTAACTACAGAAATGTCAATAAAATCTGAGAGTACTATGTTGGAGAACGTTTCTGTTCATGTATATAGCCATCAAGTTAAGAGACAACCAAATTTAGGTAGTTGCAACTGCAACTTAACGTAAAATCTTGCCTAGAATGGATTTGCGCCAACAAATCTCTATCATAATTTAAAAAATTTATTTGACCAATAATACCTACCATAATGAGTACATTCCGTTAAATTGAGTCAAATAATAATTAAAAAACAATTCAAACATCTTGGGTCGCAGCCATTCATGATCAATTTTTTTTTCTGTTTTCAAGTATTTTAAAATATACAAAAATTTTAGGAATCATGCAAGTCTAATCATTATGAAAATCATTCAAATTCAATGGAAAAAAAACATGAGAATACCAGATCTTCAGATTTACACTAAATTTATTTAAAATCATTTGAAATGTTACAGTAATGGTACACAGATAAAAAGAAATATTTAATTTGAAAAAAATAATGAATTTTAACAGTCGCGTAAAATGTTCTCTCGTTGAATTACAGAAAAAGCAAGCCGTAGCAACGTAATTGTTTACAATATTTCATACTGCATACAACATTGTTTGCAATCTTCTGTTCAACATACCTGCTTCCAACGATATCTGGCTTAAATTTACATGAAAGATTCCATTAATTAATGACATATCTAGTATTCTCAAAATCAAGACGTTTCTTTCAATCTCGTATGGTTCGCAAGGATCTTGCACGGGATATCAGGTCTCCACATCTCACCAGCCAATACTGCAAAAGTTCAACTCAGTAGACGCTGTGGTTCTACACCCCAACAACAAAAAATCCGCATTCTGTGCAACACTGTGGCGATGATCTTCCAGCTAGCACTGTTGAACGTGTTCTTCAAGTCTATCGTGACCAAGGCTCAGTATCGATCTTCTCTTCGCTTCTGTTTCAGACGATTCAGAGCGACTCAGACAGTTCTCGAGAACGCCAGAAATTGAGGCCTTCTCAGCACTCTAGTGAATTGTCCAAATCGCATCCACCGTTAAAACTCCTTTTCGGAATCCTAACTGCATTTCAATCCACGCTCGCTTACCGTAAAAATTAACAGGCTGTTGAGGATGATTCATCAAAAGTATATGGACCTAAAGGATGCCGGATTACCCTGTGGTGTCACTGACTTTTGCAGCATTGCCAGCTTCTGGATCTGGGAACTTACCTTCATCCAAGCAGTTCTGATTCTGGACGTGTTCTGGTCACCGGGCGAACTGAACATGCCCGGAAAGGCCAGGATCCCAGCTCCCAGCGCCCAGCAGCCTCGCTTACAGGAACTTGGCTGGATTAACAAGCTTGTCTTTGGACAATTGTCGATCCTTGTCGATAGCTTCATCATCTTCACCATACGGTGTTGGTGGCCACATCGTCGGACATTTAAAGTGAATTTAACTGAGGGAATTGAATGTTTGCCACACAAACTTTCAAACGCTGAGACTTGGCTATCGAGTAGCGATATAGAGCCAATTTTCTATCATCGGTGCACTGGAATCGGTTGAAAAATAAAGTTTTATAGCGCATACAATAAACAATCACAGAGCGAACAAATCAAAATAAATAGTATGACGTAGCACTTTCTGAGCTTTTGTGTAGCGTGCGCAAGGAGTGCTGTGGTATTAGTGTCATGAGCGAATTTTGCTCATTTCACTAATATTGTTGTGGCTACTGGGCCAGACCTTATATCAATGTCATTGGAAGAGATTCGCCACGATTATCTTTAGCTTCCTTTAGAAAATTTCTGTTGGCTTCAACGAATACTTAATCTTCGCCATGACGACTCGGTAGGTTCGTCAGGCTCCGATGGTTGACATCTGCATGGTGGGACAGCTCCTTGTAGTAAACTGACTTGATACGATTGATCTACCATTTACTCCGTCCTTGCTTTCTGAGCCCACCTCCTATCTCTGAGACAAGCAGCGTGTAATGGCTGAGTGCCTTCTTCCACCAGTGAGCTCGCATGTTCCTTGCCTCCAGTTTTCTGGTCATCGGTGCGTCACAAGCCGCCAGCATCTCGTTATTTGGGGCGCATCGATGTACGATGGAACCACTGTTCGGCCGAAGTGCGTCAACAGATAGATCCTGGTCGAAGGTTTTTGTCTTCACCTTCCGCTTACCGGTCACCAATCCCTGTAATTCCACAAGATTCGTTGGCCAATGGGGTAAAGAATCGCTGATTGGTCACTTTAACTGGGAATTCTAGAGGGTTTGAACTGTTTAGTGGAATACCTGTAACTAGAAATTAGAAGAAAAATTAGTAATCTCCATTTAATTCCAACTACCTTTGCATATCTTGACAGATACGCCAATTTTGTCTACAATGTGCAGACTTCTTCAGTGTTCTCTGCACTAACAACTCGGACATTGTGGACAAATACGCGTATCTGTCAAATAAGCAAAAAGGCAGTGATAAATGGAAAATACAATTTTTCTTCTAATTCTAGCGTCACTATAACTGTATTCCTCGGAAACTCTCCAAGTCATGTTCGACGCTAGTGAAGGACTGCACACCATGCAGTCAATGATGGACTCCCTCTCACTTATCCGAAATGGGCTAACTCCGATAGGGTTTCCTGCAAGATATAACCTCATGCGTTGGTTATTCTGCTGCTTCACATCCAGGCTCAGGCATTGGAATCTCTGTGACGACTATCGTCCTTCGTCCGTTAACTGGTCCAGCATCTGATTGAACTGCTGTGTCCATCTTGGAAGTGTGTTTGTGTGTAAATGTAAATGTAAAACCTTAGCCCTTGTTGCCCATCAGATATCCTTGGGACTACCTTATGCTATTATTTCTTGAAGAATCTGCCTTTTTACAGCAGCCCACTGTAGAGCTGACTTGTTCCTGTTGGTTTCTTTACGGTCCATTTAGCTCCTTCGCATTTGCTGAGCCATTTAGCTCCAACCCTCTTAGTTTGAGCCATTAAGCTCTCACACTCGGCATAGTTGACTTGCGTATTCCCTGATGGGGGATCTATCCTACGCCGACGAAGAGTTTCCCAACAGTGAAAAATCTTCTGATACCGGTGACCACGGTGAGCCATTCCGCGCCAATCTACGCTGCAGACGACTCAAGCAGACCCCGGCGGCCTTCATTGATGAAGAGTTCATCGTGCTGCTGCTTATCACCGAATTTTTGCGCATGATTCTGATCAACGCTGGTATTGCTTTTGCTGCCTTTTGACAGACAAAATCGACTTGGCTGTTAAAGTTCAATCGATCGTAGATTATCACACCCAAGTACTTGACCTCCTGACCTGATCACCACTACCTCTACCAGTGCCACCACAGTATCTATCATCTAGGTTGCGAGTACTTCCACCTCTTCTCGTGATTCCCAGAATACTAGAAGGACAACATCGTCCGCGCCAAACTGACAATCCTCACACCCTTAGGAAGGATCAGCTCACTCCATCGTACATCGCAATCCAAACTGCCAGTGAGCGGTCTGTTTTATTCTTTGAATTTGCATATTGATGCTCCAGCGGCCCATTTCAAAATACCGAGTATCTTGTGTTCACCCAGAAATTACTTTCACTAACAACAAATGTTGCATGTTTGCTCTGCCATCGTCTAAGAGATAATTTTCATAAACCCAGTTCCATATTCAAAAATAACTCATTTAGAAATCACTCACTTACTTCGTTTTTGGATTTTAAGATGTCAATGGACAGATCTCACCATAACACCATCGCTCAGTACTGGAAAACAGTGTCGTTGTCTGGAGTCCTGATCAACGCTGTTGGATTGCGAGGATGGAGTCTATTCAGCGTAGGTTTGTTCGTTACGCACTACGCCACCCTAGCATGGCGGGATGCAGCAAACCCTCCGGCCGACGAAGATCGGTGTCGGTTGCTTGGTGTCGATACGTTAGAACGAAGGAGGCGTAGAATTCAAGATGTTTTTGCTGTTATGGTGATCAGTGGTGACTTTTTGACTTTTTCAATCAATTCAGCTTCTATGTCCCTGAAAGAGCGGTACAACAACGAAACTTCTGCACCTTGTGCTTCGTAATCAACTTTATGGTGTGGAATGGTGTTTATTCCTTGTTCGGTTTTAATATTCCTTTGGCTATATTTATAAGGAGACTTTTTTATGCTAGCGTAAACTGATTTATTCATTCAGTCAAAAATGTGTCAGATGAAATTCACACCAACATATAAACACATCATCGCCATTTGCTTAATACATTTGGTGGTAAACATCTGTCTATCTCGACCCCGAAAGTTTGATGCTACCCGTTGCTTTATTCCGGGGCTAGGCCAAATGAAAATTATCACGCAAACTGAACTGAATTTTTCCATTTGCTTTGCAGTGAAAATCGCGAGAAATTAAGCAGCAGAAATATCAAAACACTTCAAAACGTCGCCTGGAAAATTGAAGTTGAAAGCTCTATTGAAAATCCAAAGACCCATTTCAAGAATGCCTGTTCATACACGAACATGCTGAGGTCATCTTCATATACAATAAGCCCCGCATGAAAATCTTCACATGTCAAATAGATATGTGATGATTTTTCACACTTCCAGAATCAAATATGGACATTTTTGATCCTGGCGTGTACATAGTTAAGCTATATTCTTGATAATATAAAACGACCTCACCAATGTTTCTTATCTGATGCTGGAATGCTTGTCCGGATGCGGGAACGGGACACTAAAAAACAAAAAATGGTAAAAAACTGCCGACGCACAATCCATCTCAAAAAACACGACCGTAACACACTATGAGAGGGATTCCATTCACAACGTAGGACGCAATACACTCGAAGAAACAATAATTTCACCATTTATTTTAGTTGCATAAAGGAACAATTTTTGATTTTATTTCCGCAAAAACGACGCAGCAAAAGCAAAGCACGACATTTTCAAAGCACGGCTTGTTGCGATCCTTCATCAAACCACTTCAAAACGTCGCCTACTTAAATTCCTGGAGTCAAGGAAAACTGCAACTACGCAAAAATTGGTATTTGTTATGTATATGCACTCTATGTTATGAGTGCCTAGTCGAAAAACGCCAATGTCAATCAATTTAGGTCTATGTATAATACTGGAATATAAAATCAGCGGAAAAAAAACAGTAGATAAAAGTCCTGAAATCATAGAAATTCTGGTAGCTTCAGTTTTGATCAGAGCGTGTATTTAGATCAATGTTCGATGTAGAAAGTAATGTAATCCGATAACTTTATCGGCTATCGAAAATTATATTATTCATCATCTATATGTGTCTACGTGTATATAATCAATCTCCCACAGACCAGCAGTGCTTTTATGGAAGAAACTTGTATGCATTTCTTCGGTGATTTATATGTAATCTCTGTATGCACATTTTAAGTCCTGACGATTGAAGGGGACAACTCCAGTGAACCGGATACGAACAAGAGCACTCAAAAACAAGAAACGCACAGGCTTAACACTTCTATGGCAAGCAATGCAACATTTGAATATTTAAGATTACGTAACTTTCAAAGTTTTCTAAAAAAGCAGTAAGTAATCGCATTTCTTGCCATAGAAGCGTAAAGCCTGTGCAAAACGAAAATCTATGCATATTTCAACAACACCGATTGTTTATTTCATTCATTCTATATTTGAAACAGTTGATTAAGATGTTAATCCTTCTTTCTGTAAAATTCTCGAACTTTCTGTGGTACATCCGCCATCAGCCTTCGTACAGTATTCTCAGATACGCCCGCCGTGACGATTCTCCATCTTCTCTTGAAATCACCGATATCATTTGTTTTCTTCTTAGTTAAGAAGAGTTTCCACTTAATAAGAGCCCAGTACTTTTCTATTGCGTGAAGTTCAGGACAGTTTGGTGGATTGGCTGTTTTGGCACGTATTTGACCTCTTGTACCTTATACCATTCTAGGATGCGTTTTGCATAGTGACTAGCCAAATCAGGCCAAATCAGGCCAAAACAGAGCTAGAGAGTCGTGGCTTCTGATAAGCGGTAACAACCGCTTTTGTAGATATTCTTTCTCATAAGCATCCTTATTGATAGTGCCGGTAGAGACGAAACTTTTAGATTTTCAACCACATCTACATATGGCCTGCAAAATCAAATACTTCTTCGGGAATTTGGACACCTTCTTTGTACGGAAATGTTCTACAACTGCGTTTCTGCATTGCGAAACAAAAAGCCAGACCTGGAAGCTGTTTAAAGTCTTCGAGTTCGTTTCTCACAGAAAGCTTGGAATTGTTCTCAATAATAGCTACCACTTTCTTGACCATTTGCCGGGAGCATACTTTTCGATTTGTTCCACTTCCAACTTTCCGATCCACAGTCAAGCGCCGGTCAAATGATTTGCACACACAAAACACGGAACTTTTTGGTAGTTTTAGTTCTAATTCCTTGGCAAGGTCGTGAACCGATAAAGATTTTGCAGCCGTTCGTACAAAATGCGTTTGCGCACTTCCACTTGATTCGACGCCATTTTACGGAATGTTACAAGAATGTCGTATAAGTGAAACGTTACAGCGACCCGTGAAATAATTCAAACTATAGACTGAATGAAAGGTCTTTGAAATTTAACGTGGACAGGCCTTAGAAAGTCAGTTCTTGAAGTTGTTTAAAATCATTCAAGACGTTGGTCTCATCATCATTATGCATGACTATTTTATCAATTAATCGCAATGCAGTTTTCGAGTTGGTTTATCAATTCAGTTGGGGCATTTTTTTTTATTTACCTACTCAATCTGGAACGTAGCTTTTCACAGGTTTTTATAGGTTATTACAGATGCAAACCATAGAGGCTGACTAAAAATAAAATGGTACGCCCCTCGCGCACCGCTAGCACGCCTCTAGTGTTATGAATCGAAATTTTTTGACAGCGGTTTATTTACATTTTTATAGCAAAAAAAATGCAAGTTTGATCAAAGAAGTCGATAAAGTTTAGAATAACGTCAAATGGAACTCGAAAGATTAACAAACATTGTGCACAAACACCTGGAAAATCTGGATTGGTCTGGTTCTAAGTTGTTCTATATAAGTTCTATAGTGCTGAAGATGCCGAAACCAACAGTTTGTCGAGTGCTCAAAACCTAGAAGGAAACCGTTTATGTGGAAAGGAATCAGCGAACCTACGAAACAACTTGAACCAGGGCTGCAAGGTGTTTAGGTGCGTTACAACCAACCCCGGTCTTTCGATCCGAGATGTGGCCAGAAGGTACAACGCCAACTTTCAAACGGTGCGTAACATGTTAGCCAGGGAAGGATACAAGTCGTACAAAGCCAGTAAACATCCAAACTGACACGTGAAGTAGAATTCCGTAGCTAAAAACCGTACAAGGCTCTTGTAGGATCGTGTTTTGCAAATCACATAGGCTGCACTTCGATCGATGATGAAACATACTATTTCGTCCACCAACACCTCCTCTATGCTTCTTTAAAGCCGAAATATGTACAAAGTTGCCCACTCTATAGACGGTTGTGAACACAAAGTAATAAAACCTTTACCAGACCATAAAGATTTTGAAAATGTTCTAGTGAAAGATGTTATGACCACTTGAGAACCTCCATAAAACCTATTGGCTGTCATCAGCATAGGGCTAAATGGCCACAGCTGTCAAACTTCACGGTGCTAACGTGGTTGGTTTTTGTTGTTCTGCTTTGTTTGATTCCCTGCTCTTCTGATTCATTAAGCAGTAAATAATATCTAGGAAAGAAGTTCTAGTGCTGCATGAAATTTAGTTTGATGGCAAAACATCCAAAACAAATTGAGTTTTTTCATTGCGTATCATGTTCCAAGTCAGATGCGCATTTAATATTATGTTGAATATTGGTACGATAAGCGCCGAAAATTAATGCGCCTCGGAAATAATGCAAGTTTCAATCTACAAAAACTGAGCTGAAACGAATATATTTGATAAATTAAGCTTGAATTACCTGAAAATTTATGGAATAAAATAAGGTTATCTAAAAGAATTCCAAAATTGATCTTCGATCTACAGTTCATTTGAATTACCTATAAGCCTAATAAGCCAATTTATCTTCGCAATGGCTACTATAAAACTCTTTGGTCATTTGGTGGCTTTTCTCAATGCCAATTTGCCGTTTTATGCATTAACTGCAGGCAAAATGGTTTTAAAATACTTTTTCAACTGACCATAATAAGATAATTTGAATGAGTCCTAAAACGGCATTTAAAAACAGCATTTTACGAGTTCATAAAGTCAAAATAAAACCTTTGATAGGAGTAAAAGGAACTTTAGAAGACTTCAGGAGGTGCGTGTCTGTCCACCATCGGCTGAGTAAGAAACGCTGTATCTCGTCAGCTATACCTTAGGCCTCCTCTCAACAACTATTGTAGGCAGCGCGACCCCGGTGGGGAAGGTGCAAGCTTAAATCTTACCCTACCATGAAAAATGTAAGTATTCTTTATATGGTATATAATTTTGGATCATCCATGGAATTCCCGAGTATTGTATGAAAATTTTAATTTTTTTCCTTCATGGCAATGATAATGCAAGTCCATCTACAATTGCAGCAGGCTACAATCGGAAGACATGCAGACAGTACACATGTTATTCTCATTGTATATTACAACATCCCTTCACAATATTTTTATGCTATTTTCAGCTTCCCCTTTTTGTCCATCGTCGTAAGTTTTGGTCCACCTACGAGCGAGATAAGGCGCTATAACCTTGGCAATTATTGCCAGGCTTTTGGTTCAAATGCCAAAAGTTCACCCACAGGCAAAAGGAGCATAAACAAATCTTTCTAGCATCTATGCTCCCAACGATAAAGTATAAATTATCACACTGTTTAACTCTACATGAAAGCGTTCGGTACGGGTGGTCCACGCTTTCTTACTTCCCTTGATTCAAAGTAGTAGAGCGATTCTAGATCTTTCTGGAATCGCTCTATTTCTTGGAATCCTCTCTGCGGCACATACTACGCAGTTGGCCTGGCCGATGACAAGAAAAATGATGTATTCAAGAAACCAACATTTTTCAGGATGCCTTCAAGAATTTGCTGCGTTAGTGTGAGATTAGATATTAGATTAGATTAGATTATTGAATCACGAATTATAGGCTTTAATGTGCGTACCAATTTACATTTAGTCAGCCTTTAATATTTCGTTAATCATTCAGAAAAAGATCCTAACATACGTTGTTCTACCAGTTTCATTCCATCGACTCAACTCAAATCCAATGACAACTATCACCATAAATCTATCCATCAACGAAATGAATCCAGCCTTGAAACGTTTGATTAAATCAATATCTCATAATTTGACAGACCGGACAGCTCAATAACAAACTCAAAACTCATCGCAAACAAACATCACCTACAGAACGATTCCTTCGTTTCTCCCTTCCTTCTTTCGAACCATATCGATTTTACTTCCATGCTTTAACATCTTCCAACGCGTTTTCCCATCCCTCGAATTCGTTAACAAACAAACATGCAACGCATTTACTTCGAACCAACTGTGATAGTTTCCACCCAGAAACTTAACTTTTCCATCAACTGTATAGACTTTTCAGAGTAGGAAAACTAAAAGCATTTCCATTTATCATCATCCACGGGATGGCTCAATTTTCTTCGCATACGGAATTTTCCTCACTTTTGCCAGTTTTGCGCTTTCGCATTCAGGGCGGAAATGGCATGTTTTCCCAGAATGTTTCCACACCAATCTCGTCAACCTCGAGACGTCGTTTCTTTTCCCCACGCTTCCTGTCGTCGTCGTCGTCGAGCACCAATCCATCAAAGACCATCGCGTCATGTTTTGGCGAGTTCTTCCATCCAGGGTGACCAAACGCTAATGAGATCATCTATGGGAATGCTGGCTGTTCGCTCATCCTGAAACCGGTCTGTCCAACGACCCCTGTCATGGCATATGGTTAAAGTGACGAAATTCTGCCCGAGTTCACCAAACACTCCAGAGCATTGGGCACAAATTACGCGTCAACCTCACGCCACGCCTCCCACTTCACCGCAGTCCAAACAAATCCCAGAGTTTTCACTGCTCATCCATGCAAAATATATATTTCTGTGCGTGTGTGTGTACGTTGGAAATTTATTTATATATAAATAAATTATATCTCAGTGGCGATTACCCTGCCGAGGGACCTTTTGGGTTGCATCTCGTCGATTTCGCCGTCATCATCATCATCATCATCATCATCATCACCAGCCATCGTCATCATATTGCACAGTAGAAACATCCGTCAGCAGCAGATGCACGGAAAAAGTGAAGCGGTTTTGCGTTGATTTCTTAAAATAGACCCTTCTTGAGCGGTAAACCGAAAAACCTTTCCGCCGAACGCTAGTTAATGGCATTTTGGTCGGACTGCCCAGCAAAGGCCGCCGGCTGCCGTGAATGATGGCCTTCTCCGCTCTCTCTCTCACACACACTCTGCAGTAGTCTACACCCAAAATAAATTTCACATAATCAATGGAAAATATCCACTAGAAATTCACTTAACTTTCATGTGATTCAGGAAGTAGAAAATGCTTCACAAAATCCAGTGAATCTTATGTGTCCAGTGAAATGTATATGTTTAGTCAAGTAGAATTTCTTTTTCTACGTGATAATCACGTGAAAGTTACTTATTTTAGTATTGGAAAATATCTACTTGTGTTTCCATTAGTAGCTAAGTGAAAGATTTTTTCAGTGTATATCTTTACGGGTATTTCTGCTCTGTCAGGTCGATCCCTTTATACCTTCCCGCAAGTATTTCGCTTTGTGATGTTTTGTTGATGTTTTGATTTTTTCACCGCTCCGCCATTATAACGATTCAATGACAAAGCGGAATTCGGGCTAAAGAAAGACATCTACTTAGTATAATAGAGCTCAGTTCCTGCTACTTCACAAGCGCTGCGGTAGGTCATTGAGATATTCGGGTGTATTTTCGGTGATGTATGACATGGGACGGTTCACACCTGTGCGCCGAAATGGTGCGTTGGCTGACAGCTCTCTGGGCTGACTCGGACTACAATGTTGGTGCAATTGTAGACGGTAACTAATTTATCGGATGAGTGTAGGCAATCTGCTAACATCATTATCGTGAGTCTCACATGAAGTAATGTGCTTTCTTCGGATAGTTCCTATGGCTAGAGTTAATTATTTGGTGAAAATGTAGGTCTGCATATAATGGAATAACGCATTGAAGTAATTGCGGTTCTATTATAATTGGCAACATTGCTCAGCATTTATATCTCTAGCAACAAAAATAATGTATTTCTGAATGGTTGCAGCTATTGTATGTTAGCCGCCCGCATAATCACAAACCATTTCTGGACACTTTGCCTTGTTGTTGACGACCGTTTCCGTCATTGTTACGACATTTACCCTTATAGTAGACAACTATAAACTTACAATCTCCTATGTAGTTTTAACTATATGCCAGATGGTAAAATTCCAAATAACAATATGCTGAATAGGCGATTAAGTTAGGTTACGGTAAAAACCCGCATTAATCCACCGATGGTGAGACTGAAACCTTCTTACACTTCACCAGAATTACGAACTCAAATGTGGCCAATATGGTACTGGATACATATTTTCATCAGAAATTCCAAGGAGATCCATGAATATTCAAACATTTAGTTTATAAAATGAACTATATGTCAATCCTGAACATATTGTTTATCGAAGTGATTAAAATATTGACATTAATAGTGTTTAACGACCTATTATATAAAAGAATAATTTACACAAATATTAGAAATTTCGTATATTTAGTCCACAGAATGAATTTTGATTATCAATGCGGAATCAAGATGCTTAATGAATACTTAATACTTAATCGTCAAAATTGTGTAGTTATAGTAAATGGAAACTTTGTGTAATTTTCGAATATACTCGTTGCAATTCAAAACCACTCGAGCCAATCGATCCTGAATTCTATAGAGTCGCATAGTGTGGCTAGTCCGCTGTATGTGCTATACAATGCCCCAGATTTGACACAATAGAATGCAAGCGGCATCGATTATAGACACTCTAGTAATATACCGGACAACGTGAGTCTGGCACAGTTGATGTATCCAAAACAACTGTCAAATCGTATGGGAAATGCGAGGAAATGTTCGTTTTGGATACAACGTGGCGGCACGTTGTCCGGTCTATTATTACAGGAGTGTCATAGCATCGATGGGTGTAGAGTGGTACTGTTTTGTTTTTGAACTGCAACGAGTATATTTTCATCTCACAATTCGTTGCTCTGTTCTCTTAGGTATTGTTTTGGTCATATCTCCATGAAGGATTATCCAATCATAATGAAATTTTGACCAGTTATTTGGAGATTTCATAGCTTTGATTTGGCACCAACTAAAATCGGCACAAAACTAAAATCAGTACACAAATAGCTCAGTATGTAACTGGAAACTAAACTGTTTGATTACTATTATAAAAGGCCGTCAAGTACTGTTTCGTTCATATCTTCGTAACGAAATGTCCGAATGAAAAAAAATCAATAGCGTGTCTGGTGGGAATGTTGTAGCTTCCATTTGGTTCACAGATGGCTGAGAAATCGATGTGACATTATTTGTAACGCACACTCACACACATACACACACACTAACACACACACACACACACACACACACACACACACACACACACACACACACGCACACACAGAGACAGGTGTTCAGTTCGTCGAGCTGAGTCAAATGTTATATGACACTCGGCCCTGTGGGCCTCGGATAAAAAGTCGAGTTTTCAAGCGATCTTAATACCCTTCTATTGATGTAAGAAGGGTAAAAATGGCTATTTTCACGATCAAAATTTTTGCTGTACTCTTTGCCATAAAGTTGGAATATAATCCAGACCGAGTGCAGACAATAATAAACCTTTCCATTACAATATGGCATACATTAACAATATGTGTTAATGTTGAGATTGTATGGTGGAAATGAGAATCAGCTATTCGATAACAATAACATAAAATGTGATAATATATCTTACATTCGAAATATAGTTGTGACTAAAGGGCGAACACGAAATTATTGCGACACATTCAACAGGGCATAACTTTTTTACCATTGGGTAAAAATCAACCAAATTTTGCACACTTTCTCATTGATGTGTATTGTTTACATGCTGTCAAACTCGAAGTCGTGTTTTTCGATTCAACGAAAATGGAGATGAACCAACGTGAGTCGAGAGAACAAATTCTTTCCAAACACCTGGAATTTCCTGACCTGTCGCACCGGCAGTTGGGAAAAATGTCGAACATTCACCATTCAACCGTCTCCAGAGTGTTGAAGCGGTTCTAGGAGCGGTTGACGTTGGACCACGGCAAAGGAGCTGGAAGAAAACCGGGACCGGAGAACAAAAAAACGGAGAAGCAAATCCCAACGTCTCAAGCCGTGGTTTGGCTAAAAAGATCGGCATGCCGCAGAGCTACGTCCAGAATGCAAAGAAGAGAGCTGGACTACATACATACAAGGTACAGAACTTCCCAAACCGCGATGAGCGGCAACAATCGACGGCTAAAACGCGGACACGGAAGCTCTACGAGAAGATGCTGACAAAATATGGCTGCTGTGTGCCGATTTTAAGCAAATTCCGGGGTTGGAGTTTTTCACCGGCAAGAGCAAGTTCTATGTGGACGACAAATTTAAGAAGAAGAAAATGTCGAAGTTCGCCTCCAAATATCTCATTTGGCAGGCCATCTGCTCTGGCGGACTGAGGAGTGAGCCTTTCGTGACAAAGGGCACAGTAAATGGCGAGATCTACAAATCTGAGTGCCTCGAGAAGCGCCTTTTGCCGTTTTTGCAGCAGCACGACGAAACTCCGCTATTTTGGCCAGATTTGGCATCATGCCACTATTCTAAAAGTGTCCTGGAGCGGTATGAGGCCAATTCTGTCCATTTTGTTCCAAAGGACATGAATCCGCCAAACTGTCCGGAGCTGCGCCCGGTGGAGGCAATGATGAAGCGGGTACTTCGGAAGAGCAAGAAGACAGTCAAAGACGATAAGGACATGTTAAGAAAATGGAAAAAAAAAACTGAGAAACTGGTACCGGATGACACTGTAGAGACTTTGATGGAGGGCATAAAGCGAAACTGCGGAACTGCGTTCAATTTTACACTCAAGGCTCCATCGATTAACTTTTCTTTTGATTTTTGAAGTAAATATGTGTATAAAACTACCCTAAAATTTTGGTTTGATTCTAAACATTATAAGAAAATTGGCATGACATTTTCGGTGTCGCAATAATTTCGTGTTCGCCCTTTATATAGCAAATTGTTTTCCGTTATGCGGGCGTTTGCCTAAATTGGCAGAGGATCCTTAATTATTCTTTATTTCTTTCTAGAACTCGTGTTGTTATTTAAGGACCATGGAAGAATATTAAAAAGTTTTAAATTGAGATCCAGGGGTGATTCAAAAATGACGTCCATCAATTTTCAGGGTTTTATTCCCCCTCCCCCTCTGTCACACTATGTCACATATATGATTACCCCCCCCCCCTCCTCCCTAGTGGATGTCACACTTCTGAAAAAATAATGTATGTATATTGGTGTTGTCAATTTGAATAATAACGTGTATTTTAGTTTAAATTTAGTCATTTACATGATTACATTAGTAAAGTTCGTTTGGTGAAGTGTGTTTTGACGGAAATAACTGGCAGAGATAAATCAAGGTATTCGTAACAGATGGATAAAACTTATCGTATAACATGTTTTCTTCTGTTTTTTTTTTAAATTGCACTAATTTAAGAAACATGGCAGTATTGAATTTAAATAATCTTAGTTGAAAGTGAAAACAAAACTTGACTGATTCTGATTCAGAAATGCCCATTCAATAAATAATTTCATTGTATATTTTTATTACTCTTGATAAATATTAGAGGTGAGATAATTTTTGAAGATCCAAAAACAAAGCTTTATTTAAATATGCTGATATGTAGCTTTCCCTCTAGATCACATCGGTATGCGTGATTTACATTAACATCTTTACAACCATCGAAATAACGAGATTACGATGGAAAAAAAAAAGAAATGGGAAGTTTTAGTTTAGTTTAAAGAAATTTTAGTTTTTCCAAGAATGCTTACTTAAAAAATTCATAGCTCATGAACCACACTCTAAAATGCACTTAGACATCTATGAGATAACCCCGGATTTAATGTGGGAACCGGGTTTTTTTCATCACTTTCACATTTTTGAGCAAAAGTTACCACAGAATATGGTTTACCCACCACCCAAGTAACACAACTTGTTATGTAAAGTTCAAAAATTCATCTTTAAGGCATGGCCTTAAAGATTTTTTTTTTGTATTCATAACTTAATTTTTGACACGTATATGATCGAAACAGCGCAACAAAACAATATTTCTGAAACATCTTTTAAGTCACACATGAAGTTTTCAAATACAAATTTAGGACTAATAATGATGCTTTGAATACCATGCTATTGACATGATGATGTTTTATCTAGGTAGTTGAAAGCATCGCAATCACAAATAAGTTATAATCAAGTCATTCCAAAGTACACGCAATTGCAGAAATACATGAATACAACATGCTAGTTTACAAAATGTCAAACCTACAAATGTAAACACAGAGTGAATTTGAAAATATTTTTTTTTATGAATTCTCTTTATACACAACTCAAGACCAAGATGATTGTCAATTGGCTGAATAGAATAAATAATCATCATTCTTATTCTGAAGATGATTAATACTCAGAACCAAAAATCATCAAGGTCTGCACTGTCGATGAAATGTATTTTGAAAACATGAAAAAAAACATGATTGTGTTTTTTTTTCTTGCTAAAAATTTATTTACATATGCATGTAAATTATGAACAAAAATAAACCTTGGAAAATTTTGGTGGTAATTATAATCATATTTTCAAATGTCAGTTAGTCGATACCTCTGGCTCATGTTTATCCCTAAAGAGTTACTTCGCAATTAAATTTCATAGGTTCTAGAACTTTTAGAAAAACGGGTGGAACGTGTCTTGTGTACTGCCACACTGAATCAGCTACTGATTCTTATTGCACACAGTGTTCCAGTAAATATGTTTTTTTTCATGTGCTTTGTCTTGTTACCGACCGTTTGTTAAGAAGATATATGGGACATGGACTGGGTCCATTAATGACATGAAAATATTATAATGAGAATTCATAAACAAACTCATCATACTCATGCAAAATCTTACCTCCAATCTCATGTACAAATCTTACACTCAAATTCAATATGCGTTTAAATCTGTTAGCTTGACACTTGTTGAAGTTGTTGGTAATTGTCATGCATTTCTGCAATTATATTTTACATTTTAATAGCTTGATTATTACCAACTTGTTAACGAGATGCTACCTAGATAAGACATCAGTCTAAAGTATGTTATGCATTGCATCTTTAAAATGTCTTATGTTATCTAAAACATGTTTTAAAAACATCGACTCTTTGAAAAATTACGGTCATATTCAAGTAAAAAATTATGTGAGAAACGCATAAAATGCAAATATTTTGCAAAAACTTTCTCTCAGCTTCTGTATGACAAAAGATGTTCACTATTTAATTCTTAAGACTTCTATACAACAACATTTCTAGATTACAGATCAAGAAGATGTATTTGGTGGCAGTGCTTGATCGCAGTTCGGCTCAGGTGTATAATTTAAGATTGCAGTGTAAACGTTGTAAAATTTAATTAGAGTACACTTTTGATTGTCATTTTTTGTATGCTCCCCAGCGCGGAAGTAACGATCTTTGATGAAGTTAGCAGAAGCAGATAATTTCTTATCTCAATGCGCAGCGCTAGGAGCGGACAGTAATTTTATTGCTAGAACAAATAGACATGAAGAGAAAGTGTATTGATAGATCCGTCTAGAGTAACGGCAGGCTTTGAAAATTGAAAGAATACAAGATTGAAAACGAGCGTAGGGCATTTGAACGGTAGTATACGATCAGGCACATAACCCCCCCTAATGAGTGGACGTCGTTTTTGAATGACCCCCCACCAAATGAATAACGATTTAAAAAGTTAGCATAATTTTTCTACGGATTGAAACTGCTAGGATGAAGAAAATGAGTTGGTTTTCTAGAATTTTTATTCAACCTTTTGCATTTCTAACAAAACTCAAGTGAAACAAAAAAAAACATATACCTCAAACAACATTCTTTATTTGGTCTGACTTTGTGACATTGCGGAATTCCAATGGAAAACAAAGTTCGATTCAAGTATGGCAAATCGAATGCTAGATGCGAAAATAAACTTTTGACTCGAATTTCGTAACTCCATCTTGAGCTGTGTGTAAGAGTGAAAATGTTGCGAAACCGTAGTCGAAGCAACACGATCGCCCTAAACTAAAGCATGCCATGATATTGTTAGTCTGTAAGAGTTTTAAGAAATATATTTAGTTCTTGGTTGACCATTGACTAGCCTAGTCGCTTTTACTTATACGACCTCCGAGAGGTTGTGAGGAATTTTTTTTTTCACCAAGAGAAGCCGCAGCCGACATGGAGATGACCCAGATACCGAAGCTAAATGGATCCAACTACACCGTCTGGAAGTTCATCTCGGAACTGATGATGATCCGGGAAGACTTGTGGAAATTCGGGGCAAGAACGAGATCAATTGCAGTGGTGGTACCTGGATCAAATGCGACTGCGAAACCACCTGCAAGTCTAACAGTGATTGAAGCCTGGGATTTCGGGGACCAGCGAACTCGAGCCACGATCGGGTTCTTGATGGAGAGCAGTTAAGATGGCCTTATTAAGCAGACGAAGACAGCTCGTGAAGCATGGAGGAAGTTAAAGGACCACTTTGAGAAGCCAACTTTACCTTCCGAGGTGACATATCTACGGAACCTGATGGGCTTCAGTGACAAAATCTACGCACCTGTTGCCAAACACACAACATTTCGGTCACCTTTGGCGGTACCTGCCTGGCGAATGATGGACGTAAAACACGTTGACATAAAGACGGCATATCTGTATGGAGAAATCAGCGAAACGATCTTCTAGCAGCAAACCCCCCGGATACGAAACTATGCAGCTTAAGAAAGTATGCAACTTAGAGAAGAGTTTGTACGAACTTAAGCAAGCCTGGTAACCCCGACATCAAGCAAAAGGAGATGGAAGTTATGTCGTCAAACGAGAAGTGCCAAAGTCTCGTCTTTGCACGAGACTTGGCTATTACAGCGTCTATTCTCGGGCGCAGAGTAAATAAGCCGACGGAAACCAACTGGACGGAAGCAAAGCAAGCCCTGCGGTACTTGAAGAGTACTTCCATCTTGTAATTGAGACTAAGAGGAGAAGGAAACATTCAAGGCTATGCAGACGCGGAGGCTGGAGGTCGGACTGATTGGAAATCGAATTCCGGATTTGAGTTCAAACTTGGAGGAGCACCGTTGGACATCATGGAAGCAGGATTGCGTTACGCTTTCATCAACCGAAGCGGGGTATCTAACTCTGGCGGAATCAACCAAGGAGTTACTCTGGATCATCAAACTGATGCAAGACCTTGGCGAGGATATCCAGTGTCCGGTTCTTATCCAGGAGGACAATCAAATTTGTATCAAAATGCTGCAAAACGAAGGCGACACGTGGCCTACCAAGCATATCGACACCAGTTACAACCTCGTCCGGGACCTGAGGAATTCTGGAGTCCTGTGCGTTCGGTACTGCCCACCCGAACTCGTGGAAGCGGATGTCCTTACTAAGCCGCTACCACAAATAAAGCTGGAAAGACTACGAACAATTGACCTGCAAAGGATCGTGATTGAGAAGGAGTGTTAAGAAGCCGTAGTCAAAGCAACACGATCGCCCTAAACTAAAGCATGCAATAATATTGTTAGTCTGTAAGAGTTCGAAGAAATAAATTTAGTTGCTGCCGACCATTGACTAGGATAGTCGCGTTTACTTATAAGATCTCCAAGAAAAAAAGTTGCATAAACTATTATGGAATATCTGGTCTGGGACTCCATGGTTTTTCTGGCCAACTGGATGCAAGGTGTCTCCGGATACAGGAGGAATACGCGACCATCCTGGAGCAGCAGGATGGATTCCGTGCTGGAAGATGCTGTGTAGACCATATTGTCACGCTCCGAATCATCCTGGAGTAGGTCCAAGAATTCCAGTAGTCCCTCTATTCATTGTCTACGAAAAAGCTTTCGTCAGACTTAATCACGAAAGTTTGTAGGGCGTCCTGAAACGCAAAGAACTCTGTGATAAAATCGCCAACCCCTTCGAGACAGAGTACGAGCCATTCACCTAAAGAGCCCTACACAACGGAGCATTTACGGGTAGTCGCCGGTGTGACGTAAGGATGTTCGTCATTTCAATCGACGATACCAATGGAGAGAGCTTGCGGTTGTATCGGAGTCAATTTGGATGGAATGTTTTGTTAGCTTTGAACTTGATGGTTTTAAAACGAGGAGTCTCTGTGGAAAAAAAGAAATGCGACACAAAGAGATGAATTGTGCTGATCGCAGTGAAGGGGATTTTGTCAGACATGTTTTCCATATGTATGTGTTGGTACTTGGAAAGAGGTAGGGTTCTGCCTAATATGAGGAAGCCTATGCCTTGTGATTTGCTCACATTTCTACAATTGGATGCCGGATCAGACATTCAGCTAGGTGTAGTGTTTTGAATGTTATTGCTCCATTCAAGCGTACATTGGAGCAAGGAGGTCTTGGCGGGCATGAACGGTTCATGGAGGCGGAGGCGCTGTTTGCGCGGAGAAGGCCAGACGTGCGGCGTTTGCGTGTTTTTCTGTCTGTCTCTTTCTCTTCTACTACTCTGGGTTTTTTGCTTTCGTTTTTTGCTGTTCGATCTGTATGTGTTCTCGTTGCGGTTCGGAGCCGGAAAGAGTCACTCACGCAGATCTATGTAACTGATTTTCCATGTGGTGGCAGGGTGTTGCATCTGGAGCGCTGTGTGGCACATCGGATGCACTGCACAGCGCGCTTGATGCGCCACAGTGCAGGCGTGCGGGGCAGGAGTGGAGTCGACTGGCGCTAGTGGGGTCTTCCGAGCATTTTGAGGTTTTGCCCACGCAAACCTGTGCACGCACCGTTCGCTGTCTGAAACAGGTTTTAGTACTTTCATGTTCATCTAGGCGTGGGTGATGGATGTATTCGTTTGCGTTTCCTCTGCTTGGTGGTGTTTTTCATTTTCAGCTGCGCATTTCTGCATTTTTTGTGGGTTTTGGCTCCCCTGGCCCGGTGTGTGCGTTATTCATGGTTGTTTGCCGAGTTCACGTTTGCTGGTGGCTGCTCTCATTTTTTATCATTTTCATTGTTTGCCCTTGTAGGAGGTGCATATGTTTGTTGGGGTTTGATTGATTTCTATTTTAATAGTAAGATCTTTTATTGTCATATATTTTATATTTTTGTGTTTTTTGTGGTGCAGTTGTCGTGTCAACTCTAATACTTTTTTTTTAAATATGTTCCCTATTGTTTCCCATCTTATTGCAGGTGTTAAATAGTCTTCTGATCACATGAAGCCTTGTTTCTATTAATGTTGTTTTTCAGGAGGTCCCGCATGCTTGTGCACTGCGTATCATCTGTGTTCGTTGTTCAACAGGGATGGCCCTCTCCCTTATAACATTTCATTGCATGTGTCACATGTGGGAGATCGAGGAGTTCTCCTCGTCTCTCCTTCTGAACTTTAACTACTGTTCCATGAATTAAATCCATTCCGTCTCTAGGTGGTGTGGGATTGTGTCTGGATGTTTTTGTTGAGAGATGTTGTGATTGGGTGTTTCACTTGTTTCGGAGGTCGTCAGGCCGGACACTTGCATTGCTCAGGTTGCAATTTTTTGGATGTGGCTGTGGGCGCCATAGGGAGGAGTTTTCGGAACACGTCTTGTGGAGTGGCCTGTTGATTCGCAGGGGTAGTCAAGTATCTTTTATTGAGATTTTGTCATTGTTGATTGGATTGACGTTTGTTTATTTTTTTCGGCTTTTATGTCTTTTGAATGTTGAAACATGTTGGGATGATGGTTTTGTTTCTCGGCGACAGACCAGTGGATGTCAGATGTGTTTTGTTGCTGCATGTGGCATGTACACGTAAATTACATGCATACGATCGGTACCAAGGGGGGATGGGGGTCTGCATTGTGTCAGACGAGGTTGGGGCTGGATGAGAGATCGGTCCTCGACATCGGAATTTTGATGTATTTCCGTGGTCTATTGAAGTAGACCACCCACACTTGTGCGTGGCCCCAACAGCATCCCTACTGTTGGTTTGGATTGGACATCAGACTCGATATTCTTGACGTATTCTTGTGTTCCATTGAAGTAAACCACCCATACTTGTGGGTGGCCCTAGCAGCGTCCTTGCTGTTGGTTTGGATCGGTCCTCAAACTCGATATTCTTAACGTATTCTTGTGTTCCATTGAAGTGGACCACCCACACTTGTGAGTGACCCCAACGGCATCCCTACTGTTGGTTTGGATCGGTCTTCAAACTCGGTGTTTTAAAATACTTTTGTGTTCTGCTGAAATAAACCACCCACACTTGTGCGTGGCCCCAGTATCATCCCACTGTTGGTTTAGATCGGTCCTCAAACTCGGAGTTTTGGCATACTTTTGTATTCTGCTGAAGTGGACCACCCACACTTGTGAGTGGCCCCAACGGCATTCCTACTGTTGGTTTGGATCGGTCCTCGAACTCGGTGTTCTTAACGTGTTCTTGTGTTCCATTAAAGTAAACCAACCACGCTTGTGAGTGGCCCCAACAGCATCCCTACTGTTGGTTTGAATCGGTCCTCAGATTCGGTGTTCTTGGCGTGTTCTTGTATTCCATTGGAATAGACCACCCACACTTGTGAGTGGCCACAACAGCATCCCTACTTTTGGTTTGAATCGGTCCTCAAACTCGATGTTCTTAACGTATTCTTGTGTTCCATTGAAATAAACCACCCACACTTGTGCGTGGCCCCAACAGCATCCCTACTGTTGGTTTAAATCGGTCCTCAAACTCGATGTTCTTAACGTATTCTTGTATTCCATTGAGATAAACCACCCACACTTGTGAGTGGCCCCAACGGCATCCCTACTGTTGGTTTGGATCGGTCTTCGAACTCGGTGTTTTAACATGCTTTTGTACTCTGCTGAAGTAAACCACCCACACTTGTGAGTGGCCCCAACAGCATCCCTACTGTTGGTTTGAATCGGTCCTCGAACTCGATGTTCTTAGCGTATTCTTGTATTCCATTGAAACAAACCACCCACACTTGTGAGTGGCCCCAACAGCATCCCTACTGTTGGTTTAAATCGGTCCTCAAACTCGGTGTTTTAACATACTTTTGTATTCTGCTGAAATAAACCAACCACACTTGTGAGTGGCCCCAACAGCATCCCTACTGTTGGTTTAAATCGGTCCTCAAACTCGGTGTTTTAACATACTTTTGTATTCTGTTGAAATAAACCACCCACACTTGTGAGTGGCCCCAACAGCATCCCTACTGTTGGTTTAAATCGGTCCTCAAACTCAATGTTCGTTACGTATTCTTGTATTCCATTAAAATAAACCACCCACACTTGTGAGTGGCCCCAACAGCATCCCTACTGTTGGTTTAAATCGGTCCTCAAACTCGGTGTTTTAACATACTTTTGTATTCTGTTGAAATAAACCACCCACACTTGTGGAGTGGCCCCAACAGCATCCCTACTGTTGGTTTAAATCAGTCCTCAAACTCGATGTTCTTAACGTATTCTTGTATTCGATTGAAATAAACCACCCACACTTTAGAGTGGCCCCAACAGCATCCCTACTGTTGGTTTAAATCGGTCTTCAAACTCGGTGTTTCAAAAATACTTTTGTATTCTGTTGAAATAAACCACCCACACTTGTGAGTGGCCCCAACAGCATCCTTACTGTTGGTTTAAATCGGTCTTCAAACTCGGTGTTTTAACAAACTTTTGTACTCTGTTGAAATAAACCACCCACACTTGTAGAGTGGCCCTAACAGCATCCCTACTGTTGGTTTAAATCGGTCCTCAAACTCAATGTTCTTTACGCATTCTTGTATTCCATTAAAATAAACCACCCACACTTGTGAGTGGTCCCAACAGCATCCCTACTGTTGGTTTAAATCGGTCCTCGAACTCGGTGTTTTAACATACTTTTGTATTCTATTAAAATAAACCACCCACACTTATGAGTGGCCCCAACAGCATCCCTACTGTTGGTTTAAATCGGTCCTCAAACTCAATGTTCTTAACGTATTCTTGTATTCCATTGAATTAAACCACCCACACTTAGGAGTGGCCCCAACAGCATCCTTACTGTTGGTTTAAATCGGTCCTCAAACTCGATATTCTTAACGTATTCTTGTATTCCATTGAAATAAACCACCCACACTTGTGAGTGGCCCCAACAGCATCCCTACTGTTGGTTTAAATCGGTCCTCAAATTCGATATTCTTAACGTATTCTTGTATTCCATTGAAATAAACCACCCACACTTGTGAGTGGCCCTAACAACATCCTTACTGTTGGTTTAAATCGGTCTTCAAACTCGGTGTTTTAACATACTTTTGTACTCTGTTGAAATAAACCACCCACACTTGTGAGTGGCCCCAACAGCATCCCTACTGTTGGTTTAAATCGGTCCTCAAACTCGATGTTCCTACGTATTTTTGTATTCCACTGTAATAAACCACCCACACTTAGAGTGGCCACAACAGCATCCTTACTGTTGGTTTAAATCGGTCTTCAAACTCGGTGTTTTAACATACTTTTGTTTTCTGTTGAAATAAACCACCCACACTTATGAGTGGCCCCAACAGCATCCCTACTGTTGGTTTAAGTCGGTGCCAAAATTTAAATAGCTTTAATGTGCATCTCTGTACAGAGAATGAATCGGGAACATAGTTAAATATCTTATTCGCTGCCGACGTCAGTTGAATTCAGCACACCGTTTACCAAAACGGATCCGGCTGCAAACCCAACCATTTTATCCAACATCCCAGTGATTTCTCGTGGAAGTGCAGAGGTGTTCTCGGCTTCCAACAAAGCGAGTATCACGTCAACATATTCCTACCCATTCCCTATTTGACCTGCATTCGGACGGAGGCCGGCGCCGGTATTGCCTTAGTTTAAGATCACCAGTTCTTACACATTGAGGATGTATGCTAGTCCCAAGCATCATTTATTGGTTCTTTGTGTAATAACAGCTGATCTGGCAATAACGGAGTAGCAACCTCGGGCGGTCAATCATGCTCATACTCATGCTCATGCTCATGCTCAATCGACGATACCAATGGAGACGCATTTGACCGTGTACCGAACCGTTTGCTGCCTTGGCAGCCTATTACTATGGAGCACCTTAACGAGTTTAACTTCGCTGATACCGTTGCTTTATTAGCGCTCTGCTATGCAGAGTCTGTTTAACGACCTCACCGAAAGCTGACACAAGACTAAATCGTTGAATGTCAACACGTATAACCCTTCCAACTTTTTGGTAGCGGGGCAAACAGTAAAGAAAGTCGAGGGTTTCTAATCTCTTGCCAGCCAGAAAGCATCACATGGCAGAACCAAGAGCGACAGGGGTGCACAAATCAAGAAGGATAAAGCTGCTTTTGCGCCCATGACCATGATAGTTGGCAAACACGCCGTACATCTATAATCACGTGGATGATGATAACGGCACCGTACGGGGCGAAGCGACGGTTACGAATGACTAACCCATTGTGATAACAAAATCGCTCAAGGTGAACAAAACGCCAGGTAACCCGGACCGTGGCCATCAAGACGGCTATTTTGCTGGCTCCCGAGATAATCACCAGAAAGGCAAGGCAACGGTGGATGTCATCCTGTTTGTCATCAAGGTATCCAAGACATTTTTGCAGTGGTCATAATCCACTGTGATCATATACAAGATTTTGTGTAGTATATCCCGTGTCCTTTGTTTACTGCATGTCATGTTACTTCATCAATATTTGAAATTGATGAAGTATTCACTGTGGTTACAGTTAGCATAGCTTGTTTTGTTGGCAATGAATCGAGTATTATTGAAAGTTTCCGCTATTCAAACTTTTTGTGGAGTATAACAAAATACCAAAATGGAGTAAGAGTATAACAAAATACCTGAAGCTAAGACGCTCACGAGAAGATAGTGTTAGCCCCTCACCACGAGGTCAGAACGACGGTGATGAAATAGAGGTAGTAAACGAATTCGTGTATTTGGGCTCATTGGTGACTGCTAATAACAACACCAGCAGTGAAATACGAAGGAGCATTATGGATGGAAATCGTACCTACTTTGGCCTCCGAAGGACGCTAAAATCAAAGAAAGTTGACCATCTAACTACAAGACATTAATTAGAACGGTACGGCCACAAAACATGGACATTGCTAGTGGAGGACCAATGCGTGGTGGTTTTGGTGTCTTTGAACGGAAGGTGCTGCGTTTTATGATCTACGGTTGACTTCAAATGAAAGACGGAATGTGGAGTAGGCGAATAAACCATGAGATGGGCGAAATTCGTTGTACTACGATGGGCTGGGCATGTCGTAAGAATGTCGAACGAGAGCCCTGTTAAAATGATTCTCGAAAACAAACCGACGGGTACAAGACGGCGCAACGAGCAAGGTGGATCAATCAAGTAGAATGCGGCCTGCGGACGCTTTGTAGACAGCAAAGCGGGCGAGGTACAGCCATGGACCGAATACAATGGAAACAACTTCTGTGATTGGTAAGGCAAAAGGAGACAGACCCCTGCCTCTGAACTGTTTTGGTTTGTAGAAACTTGCTGATGACATTTAACACCGTTCTTTACATCACCCCGACAGAATTCGCGATTGTGTTATACTTTTTTACAAGAATTTAAAAAAATTGGAATGGAAAATGGGAGAGCATCGAGTTGAAGAAAAACATCGCAGGTCTACAGAAAGATATTGCGTTCCTTACGCAGTGTTCTCAACAAAGACTTACACCCGTCAGTTTCGAGGTAAAGGTAGAAACAGCTATAAATTCCAAATCTATTAAAAACATGGACATTGGTCTATTGCGTAATAGTATCAAGTCATTATATAGTGAACTCAAGTCCAACTCAAGTACATTCCAAATTAGCTAATTTGTTTATTTGCGTATGTGTAATAGAAGATGAAGTATAAGTTTCTTTTGACATAAAACTTTTGAAGGGTGTCCCACATCAAATTTTAACACGGAATAAACGCTGTAGAAGTTACCTAGTTGACCAATCCTTTTCAAACTTTCAGACAGTTGAAAAGTTAGCTTTTGGCATATTATTTCATTCTACTTCAATACCGTAACCGTACGCTCGCACCTTACGTTTAACTCGACTTATTAGGTTCTGTACAACATCTGGCTGCAGCGTTTTCTGTACGGAAACCCACCTTTTCTTCATGTCTTCCTCATACTTGACCTCCTTGAGATGTTCCTGTAGTGCCAGGTTCATAATTGCCGCAGGGCCTTTGTTCCGGTGCTTTGGGAGGGTTGATGTCCTTTGGTACGAAAGTGACCCCGTTGCCTTCGTACCACTCCAGGACAACATCGGAATAGTGGCATGAAGTTCGATCCGGCCAGAAAATCGTAGGCCTTCGTGTTGCTTCAACAGAGGAAACAGACGCCTCTGTAGACACTTTGAGGTAGATCTCTTCGTCTACATTCCCGGTAGTCACGAACGGCGTTTGCCACATGAGCAGATCGCTTGCCAAATCATGTATTTCTTGGCAAACTTTAAAAGTTTACGGAACATCAAACTTGTGCTGGCCGGTGAAAAACAGTAGCCCCGTAAGCTCCACCTTGACAAAGATGCCTTTATACTGTGGAATTTGACTTTGACGAGAACGGTGAAACAACTTCGATCTATGGTTTGCTCGTACCGTCAGTATTGTGGTGGGCAGGAAGATGCGATCTCGGACGCCAAGAGGATATAGAAAGGGATGAAAACACTCTCGAACTCGATCAATGGCAAGCGAGATCAAATTTCTGCCCAAATAGAGAACACGTTGAAAAACGGGATGGAACAGTTGAGACAAAATATATGCGTGTCCTTGGAAAAAATAATATTTGAGAAATTCGATGCAATGACAACTTCAGTTTTGGAAATCGATGCGCAGAAAAGTTTAGCTGTAATTAATGATGCCCGCGTGCGCTCTACGACAGTTCATCCTGAATCCGAACCGATGCAAATTGGCAAAAAAACGTAGAATACAAATTAGCGATAATGATGATGTTTTTCAAGACAACGCAACTTTTGCGGCTATCGTCAAAAGACGTAATGAAAATGTCAGTAAAAAAAATTCACAAAATAGTAATAGTAAACCAAGGCTCGTCTGGTTATTGTGATCAAACCAAAAGAGTCCAAACAAGCTTGCGATGATACTCGTATTTTTTTGAAAACAAATCTCAATCCAAAAACACACTAGATAAGCAATTTTAGGAATGGAAAAGATGGCGTCATTATTCTTGAATGTGCCATCGGAGCTAATCTAACGATTGTGTAAAATGATATTGAAAGCAATTTGGGTGAATATTATAGTGCTGTTGTTCCCACGTCGGTGCCAATATTGAAAGTAGTGGGCATGAGCCGTCAATTATCCTACGATGTTTTCATAGCCTATTTGAAAAGTCAAAATGAAGGCATCGAAATAAAAATGTAAAAGTAGTAAGAATGTATGAAAATCCGCGGTTCATTTTCAGTAAGTTTAGTGTGGTAGTTGAAGTCAATTCGGGAACTTACAATTGTATGATACAGGTAAAGCAGGTAAATGTAGATTTTGATCGGTGCTTTTGTATACTGACATTAATGTGCTGAGATGCTTCAAATTTGGAGAATTTGAACACAGGAGCAAGGATTGCAAGAACTGTGATACGTGCTCTAGGTGTAACCAAAAACACAAGACATCGGAGTGCACGTCAATTGTATTGAAATGTGACAACTGTTTGACAATGGATAAAGAACGTACAAACTACGTAACATTACGTCAGATTGTTTTTTTTAAAGACCGTGCAATATTTTAGTTGCTACTCCTTTACTGATCAGAACTAGTGTAATTGCACAGAGAACCACATAGATGGCACTTGGAAGTAGCTTTACATCTTCAATGTACAAGTTCACTAATTCTATTTAAAGATCAGTACCGGCGCCGGCCACGTCCTCACGGTCTTTGGGGAGAGGGGAAGAAGGATGATTAGTTTTACATTTATTAGAGACATTATTAGAGACCTTGATCACCACTTCATCTCTACAATTGCCAAGGGAAGGATACCCAGCGAACCACAAATCGTATATAATTTGATAGAAAAAATCGTTAAGCTATTTATTTTTTATCATATTCGTATATGCGAGCAACAAAAATCAGTGTATGCATATTTTAAACCGTATTTAATGAACAATTATGATTTATGTACGACTGAGCAAACACTGTCGCATAAATCTATTGAGAATGTCGTAATTTATCGTATTTCCTCGTATGTATAGCAAAATGATGATTGATATATGATTTGCGGAGTTTTTTTTAATTAAATCGTATATTTTATGATGGAACATCCTATGAAGTTACATAAGACATCAGAAATGTATATATTTGATCTGTATTGACATTCAACGAATCGTTTCTTGTTTTGGCTGTACTTTTTATAATATGGAGCAGTTTATATTGAAAAAGCGATTAAAAAGCCTGAGAAAACGTGGCACATACAGTCGTCTTCGAAAAAAGTATAACTTAAGAAACAAACGGTCTAAAAATCGAGAAACCTCCTCCATTTTTGAGGACACTTTTGTGGAGGATCAGAATGCGCATTCTGAATATGAGGCAGCTAATTTAGAAGGTGCTATAGTAATGGATCAACAAGAGAATTCAATAATCTCTGGTGTAGATTATGACGAATCAAAAGGTAAAAAGACAATATGAAATAATTCTATACTTAACTGATTTGTTATTATTTCAGACCAAAGAGCTGACCTCATCAGTTCCATTAGAAAATGGACTACGAGCTTTCAAATAACACAGTCAGCTTTACAATCCCTCACTGCAATTTTGAATGAAAGCCTTTGCCTAAATCTACCAAAAGATCCGCGAACCTTGATGGCCTCTCCGCGGAATTTAAATATAATACAAATGGAAAATGGAGGCAGTTATTGGCACCAAGGCCTGGAATTTTGCCTCAAATCTGCTTTAAAGAACTTAAGAAGTCCTTTATCAATTTCAATTAATGTTAACATTGATGGCCTTCCAATTTACAAGAGCTCAACAAAAAATGTTTGGCCTATACTGTTTAACATCCAGGAACTCCCTAACATAAAGCCACTCATCATCGGAATTTTCTACGGAACAAGTAAACCCAAAAGCGCCACTGAATATTTGAATCCCTTCATAGAAGAATTGCTGCCACTGTTGGAGTCTGGCCTGGAAGTAGAAGGTCATCAAGTTTTAATCAAAATACGATGCTTTATTTGTGACACACATGCACGTGCATTTATCAAAGGTGTGATTAATTTCAATGGCAAATATGGTTGCATCAAATGCATTACACAAGGTACTTATTCACAAATATCAAGAACAATGGTGTTTCCGGACAATAATGCGACTAAAAGAACAGATGCATCGTTTAGAGCAAACGAATACTCAAATCATCAACGTTGCGAATCGCCTCTTACCAGACTTGCAATAGATATGATTGAGGATATTATTGTTGCTGATTCATTGCACCTGCTGGAGTTGGGAGTCATGAAGAAATTGCTCAATGGCTGGCGAACTGGCTGTATGTCGATGAACGCAAAATGGAGCACGTTTGAAAAGAAACAAATATCAAATCTGTTGGTTAATGTGCGGTTTCCTGAGGAAATTCATCGAAGGATGAGGTCTTTGGATTTTGTTTCTCTGTGGAAAGGATTAGAATATCGAAACTTTTTGAACTATGCTGGCATTGTTGTTTTGAAGAATTATTTGCCTGCCAAATATTTCAACCACTTCCTAATCCTTTTTTGTGCCGTTCGTATTTGCTCTGTTAGTAGGTATTCAATCTTATTGGAAATTGCGCGATCGCTGTTTATTGATTTTTTGATTCAGTTTAAATCTCTGTACGGTGTTGAATTCATGACAAGTAACATACATAATTTATGTCATATAGTAGACGAAGTTAAAAAATTCGGTCCTCTATCAACACTTTCGGCATATCCATTTGAAAATTGCTTGCATTTGTTAAAAAAAAAATCAAACAGGTCCTAATCCATTAGCTCAGGTAGCAGGTCGCATCACAGAAAGCATGCAAACATATGAGTCTATCAATATCCTTCAACAGCATAAGTCATCAGCTATTACCACTGTAGGATGTAGGATGATGTTTGTAGATGATGATGATGATGATGGTCCCGCCACTTACCCCTACAAAGGTTTGAGCTAGACGATTTATCTATTAGATAATTTATTTAAAGCAATTCAACCAGTTATGCAAAAAAACGAACTGATTTCATCTACAGATATAAACTTCTTCCAAAACTGTTCATTTGCTTTACAGCGATATAATTGTGAAAAGCTATTGATGTCAACCACAAATGTTCGCAAGTATTCCCAGCGATCGGGAAATCCTATTACAATTCAAATCACAGAATTCCGTTTAAGGACATTATCAAAAGACAAGCCAATATCCGATCCTACCCGCTACAGAGCCAATGCAGTTCCAACACTAATGGAGCCACCAGCTTAGTTTTGGGTTGACCAAGGATATCCCCAACCAGGGAAATCAAGAAAATTTCCAAACCGAAAAATCCTGGACCGGCCCTTGTCAAACTTTTACGTTCAACCACAACAGAATTGGCAAGGAATTCCCGACAATCAGCCAGACAACCCACTACTATTTCATGGTATCTTCTCAAGCATAAGAGGCCAATTTTTTTTCATGAATTCAAAAAGAAGTCCTTTATACCTGTATACCGCGCGCGAGGCTCAAACAATTGTAGACTACTTTCTTTTTTTTTTTAACTACAACAACATGAAACAAATTTCCATCATCATCACCGTGACGAACAAAATAGTTTGTAGTGTTGATAACAGTGAGAAAAAAAAAGTATGTAAAAAGAAAATAGCTAACTCTTTATAATCCGTTCGTAAAGAACTTCGTCAAAATACAATCTTCATTTTTAAAATACAAAAAAAAGTAACATAACCGTCTACACAAAAATAATCTGTTTTATATCAGTAAAACATCGTCAGTTACAATCTTCATAAATAATTCAAAAATTTGCTTACTGTTTAGCAAACAGTTTTAACGTGTGAAATACATAGTCTTTTAAATTCTGAAAGTGTTGGCGCACGTTTAATGTGTCTTGGCATCGAATTGAAAACATTTATTCCTTTAAAATATAATGAGTTTTGTGAAGCACATGTCAAAAAATTCGGTGTTCTTATTTCATACGCGTTTCTAGTGTTGTATCTATGAATATCACTTCCTCTTTCAATTCGATCACACAAATATCGAGGCAGCAAACCATTAACTACTTTAAAAATGAACACCATAGTCAAATATACAATTCTCTGCTTCACCGATAACCATTGCAACGCGTCTAACATTACAGTCGAGGAAGTGAATCTGTTACATCTCAAAATCAAACGCATTATTTTATTCTGCAAACGCTGTAGCCTCAGTATTTGTGTTTGATTGGCCAAAAATAAAATGGAAGGGCAAAAGTCCAAATGAGGAGAGATGATTGATTTGTATAGCTGTATTTTACTGCAAGTAGTTAAATCGTTTTTCAATCGGCATAGAATTCCATACTTTTTGGCAATTTTTCTTGATGACATTGTCAATGTGAGCGTTGAACTTTAGCTTGTCATCAATAATCACGCCAAGATATTTAATCTCCCGAACGCGATCAATTGTCCTCATCATCAATCGTAACTGAGACATTCTCATTTACTCGATTCTGTGAAATTACCATAAATTTAGTTTTAGTTATATTCAATTTCAATTGCTTACATTTCAACCATCTACTTAGAAAACGCAAATCTTCATTCAAATGGGTAACGGCTTCATTTAAATCTTTAGCTGCAATGAACAACACAGTGTCATCTGCAAACAGATTAATGTCACAAAATCGTAAAACACGTCGCATGTCATTAATATACATAATAAACAAAAGGGGCCCTAATACACTTCCCTGGGGCACTCCAAGGTTATTCCCCAGGGGATTTGAAACAGAATCATTAAAAACAGTCCGTTGAGTTCTGTCAGACAAATAGCTCTCAAACCATCTGTATGCAGTACTCGAAATTCCAAAGCGCTTGATTGATTTTAACAACAAGGGCCTAGAAATTGTTTCAAAAGCGCGTTTCAGATCCAAAAAAACAGCAACAATCGTATCTCTACTCTCTAAGTTATTTTTCCATTTTGCTAATACTAAATTCAACGCGGTTTCACAAGAATGGCCTTCCCGGTAGCCAGATTGTTCCAGTATCAACAAAGAATTACTATTTAAATATTCCAGCAACTGGCCTTTCACAACAAGTTCTAAAATTTTCTCTAATGTGTGCAGCATGTTGATAGGACGAAACTCTTCGGCTTTAATCGTTCCAGCAACCTTTTGAATCGGAACAACCAACGATTCTTTCCACGCTTCAGGCACGTGCCCAGTTTGTAATAATTTATTAATAAGGTCCAGTAAAGTGTGACCAATGACATGAAAGCAATCTTGAATAACTCTAGCATTAACATTATCTACTCCAGCCGATTTTCCTAATGAAAAGCAAATATTTCTAAGTTCATCTATTGTGATCGGGTGAAAACCTTCAAATCTGCAATTACTATTCATTGGCTGCTTTATTTCATCAGGTTCATCAACCAATTCAATAGATTGATTGATCAATGAAACACTATTGACGAAATAATCATTAAACTTAGACGCAATTGCTTGTTCAGACTGTTCTATTGTGCCGTCAAAAGTTATGGATCGCGGTTTGCAATTGCTAGGTTTTAATAAAGATTTCAAAATTTTCCATAACTCTTTGCTATTGTTTTGATGCTGATCAATTTTCCTCTGTATATATTCACAACGAGTTTTTTAATGCATTGTGAATATTTATTCCGCGCGATTGTGTACTTATTCCAATGATTCTCACTATTAGATCTACAAAATTTTATGTAACCATTTGTCCCTTTTGCGTTTAAGACGCAAAAGATCTAAATTGTACCAGCTGTTCGAGTTCTTCAAAGAAACAAATTTTTGTTCAACTAGTTGATTTGTACACGTTTTCAAAGTGTTTGTAAGAACAGCTGCAGATTCATCTAAATTATCGGTCGCGATTGGAAAATCCACGCTTCTTTCAACAAGGTTAGAAACAGCCTGTTTTGAATATTTCCTCCAGCACTTCAATTTTACAAAAACTTCGCTATTATTTAAGTTATTCTCAATTACGTTAATCACTACTGTCTCATGATCGGTTATTTTCAAATCAGTGTCGACAACTGAACAAACAGAATCAAGATTAGAATAAACATGATCAATTAAAGTTCTACTGTGCCTGGAAATTCACGTACATTCATCAACAGTTTGTCTTAAATTGAAAAAATTAGCTAAATGCTTCAAATGGTTTGAACTATTATTATCGCGCCAATTTATATTGAAATCACCAGCAATTATATTTAATTTACTAGAATCAAGAAATACCTCAAGCCAGTCCTCTAAAATTTCAATGAAACGCTGGTCACTGGAACTGGGTGAATGATACAAAACACCATAATTACCCATCATCATGCCACGTACAACTGTTATGCCCAAGAACCAGTTACCATCAACCATTTCGTTGTGGCGAAGATTGAATTGAACTGATTCTTTGACATAAATAGCAACACCGCCAGTATGTCTAGAATGTGATAAACAAGCAGCAACATTATATCTCGGAATGCAATACTGATCAAAGGCTTCAATTTCAACAATGTGAGTTTCTGCTAATAAAACCAAAAGTGGACGTTTTTCTTCAACAATCTGACGTAATGCTACGTAGTTTGTTGACAACCCCGCAATATTAAAATACAAAAAATCAAATTGATTACCATTCTTCCTGGAACGTGGTTGCTATTTATTGAAACGCAAGCTGCTTTTCTTTTGATCAAAAATTCTTTTATATACCAAACATTGAGAGCTAAATGCGGCATGGTTGACGTCCAAGTTCATTTTACGTTCTCTATTCATTTTCAAACAATTAACGCATTTCACAACAGTTGACGTGCACTCCGATGTCTTGTGTTTTTGGCTACACCTAGAGCACGTATCACAGTTTTTGGAATCCATGCTCTTGTGTCCGAATTCTCCACATTTGAAGCATCTCAGCACATTAATGTCAGGATACACAAAGCACCGATCAAAATCGACATTTACCTCCTTTGCCTGTATCATACTATTGTAAGTACCCAAATCGACTTCAATTACCGCACTAAACTTGCTGTATATGAACCGTGGATTTTCGTACATTCTTACTACTTTTACATCTTTTATTTCGATGCCTTCATTTTGACTTTTCAAATAGTCAATGAAAACATCGGAGGATAATTGACGGCTCATGCCCACTACTTTCAATCTTGGCACCGACGTGGGAACAACAGCACTATAATTTTCACCCAGATTGCTTTCAATACCATTTTTCACATTCGATACATTAGCACCGATGGCACATTCAACAATAATGGCACCATCTTTTCCATTCCTAAAATTGCTAATCTTGTGTGTTTTTGGATCTAAATTTGTTTTCAAAAAATTACGAGTTTGATCGCAAGCTTGTTTGGACTCTTTTGGTTTGATCACAATAACCGGACGAGCCTTACAATTGCTTGGTTTACTACTGTTCAATTTACTATTACTATTTTGTTTACTTTTTTTATTGACATTTTCCTTACTGCGTTTGACGACATCCGCAAAAGTTGCGTTGTCTTGAAATACATCATCGTTATCACTAATTTGTATCCTACGTTTTTTGCCAATTTGCATCGAATCGGATTCAGAGTGAACCGTCGCAGACCGCGCGCGGGCATCATTCATCAAAGCTAAATTTTTCTGCGCATTAATTTCAAAAAGTGAACTTGTCATTGCATTGAATTTCTCACATATTAATTTTTCAAGAGACCCACATACATTTTGTCTCAATTGTTCCATCCCGTCTTTCAACGCGTCGTCTATTTGGGCAGAAATTTGATCTCGCATGCCAGTGATCGAGTTCGAGAGTGTTTTCATCCCTTCCTCTATCCTCTTGGCGTCCGAGATCGCATCTTCCTGCCCACCACAAAACGGGTCTGATAGACAATCCATACACTTGAAACCAAGATTTGCGTTCTCGGTCACAAGTTTCGCCGTACCCTTTGTAAGTGGTGTGCACTTGTAATGAAATACACGCGCACACTTTCCTACACAGGTCAACGGGAGATCAGCCGCAACCATTCCCTCATTACATGACGAACAACAAGCCATTGTCAAGCAATACACATTATCCGCCGTCGACGCTACCAAACAGCCAACAACCTTACCGAAAGTAAAAAACAAGGCAAAAAAAATCACAGAGATGGTCTCCCGGCGCGCCGGGTGAACGACCAAGCTAATTAAAAATTTATGAGGAACAAGCTGCTATAGCAACTGTCCTTTAACTTAGCCTGATTATTGAAACACTATGAATGCGCGATAGAATATTTCTTTCGCGAATCACGACACTTTTCACACGTTAAATTATTATTTTTTATGCGCGAACCAAACATAAAACTACTCTGTTCGCCATTACACAAGATGAGAATAAGTCAAACGAAAACAAGCTTGTGTTACTCTTTCTGCAATTTTCAAAGATAAATGGATCTTAACTTATGATCAAGAAATAGTAGGATTTTCAAAAATGATTAAAACTACATCAGGTTATTTTGTTGAAGGGCAAATTATTTCGTCCAAAACGAACTATTTCGAAGAAACATTTAGATCGTCTTATCTTCACATACACAAAGCAGTACTTACGTTTTCCGGAAAGCGGATTATTAATATCGACTGCATTTTTTGCAAATTAGTTGCAATTCCTAGAGAAGAATGTGTGGTATTTATACCGCTTATACATACAATTAATTGATAAATAAATTTTATATTTTGGATTTAACTCTTGAATATATATGAGTTTTTATTGTCAATTTCAACCATTCTTAACATAGAAAAAAAAGATTAAATTAGCAAAGCAGTTCAAACATTCGTGAATAAAGAAAAATAAACAGTTCATATCATTTAATCAAGTGACGTATCCATCGAACTCATGTTCATCTCTTCATCGTCGTCTTCGTGTTCAATGTCACCAACAATTGCTTCTCGATCCATTGTCTCATCTTGAGAATCAAGCTCATTTTCTTCAGCACTGTCGGTTTGAACTGTATTGTCTAGGTCAAGAGGATCTTCGCATTTAATGTTGTTTATAGTTTGGTCGCCTTGTAAAAGTCGCTTTGTCCTTTTCTGTTTGCGTGCTGGACGGCATGCAGACCTACGTAGCAGCTTATTAGTGCTTCGAGACTTACTGTATCGAAATAGGCGGTTACTACAGAAAGTCTCCAATTTCTGTGCACTATATGTTGGATCTCCAATGCATACTAATCGCACCAATAGCTGCAGAACATTACCGAATTCTCTGAAACCTCGCTTTGATTTTTGGCCACGACTGATACCGGCAAAGGTGAAGCGGGTCCAAAATTCTCTTGTGAACAAGCAATCCACAATCGTATAGCATGCATTATCTCCTCTGTCATTATATGAGTTCGGTGGAATAATCCGAGTGAAGTATACGAGCTTTAAAATAAAACAATTAGTATTGGTACAATAATAAGTAAATTAAATAAAAAATTACATATTTTCTGATAAGATCATCGCTTCCCAACTTAACATTCCAATCGTGTAGTTGAACCTCGTTATCGATGCGCATGTGATTCTCAACCGGGTCGTCAGCCATATCCGAAACGGGCTTAGTGGAATTTTTTGCGTTCATTTCCATTAAAGCGGCCAATCGAGAAAAATGATCATCGAAGCTTTTCTCTACGATAGTTTCCACAGTGGTTTGAATAAACTGCTGCAAATCATTCTTAAGCACAGCGTACTTGAGGGTTCCACTGCCCTCTGTAGAAAAATTGAAACAAAATTCACTGCATTGTAGTACGTTTTCGAAGGATTTCTGTAATATTCCTATTTACCTGTCATGATATGATTCTCCATAACTGGTTGATTTGTCACAGTATCAGATACCAAGTAAAAGTTGTCGCTGGTACAATAGATCGGCTCTGAATCTTGATGATGGATAGGTAATGTTTCTAAAATAAATAAAATGGAAATTAATTTTTTGAAATCAACGTTGCATGAAATGATAAAATGGCACATTATGCATCCAAATGGTGAAAAATCTAACAAGAAACTAACTAACTAATTATGTACTTTTTATCGAATCATGTTAACACGCCGTTTTGAAACGATTGCCTTGTTTACTTACCTAGGATTACTGTATTAGTCGGTTTTCCACTAAGTATTTGAGGTTCTTCTGGTGATGGCATCTGTGGTATTACAGTACGAGGAGACTGTATAATCGAAATTGGATTCAGAACAGGTGTTAATGGAATCGGTTTTTGGATCACCGCCGGCTGTTCTAGCTGCGGTTGATTAGTCTGAGGTTGTACAAAAAGAATTTCATCCCGTATTGGTTGTGGAGTAACATGTATTTCACTACCACTTTGTCGACGAGTTGTTCCAGCGGATGAAAATTCCTGATTTTTTAACGGTGCTTGTTGAATATCTGTTTTTGGAGGGGGGTAAACACTATTATTATTCTTATTATTATTATAATTATTCAATGCAAGAGTGAATTTACCTGCAAACATGGCATTGTAATCCTTCTTCTTTTCCAACTTTGGTTTCTTCGGCGGTTTTAGTTTTTTCTGCTTTCCTTCTACGTCCGAGACTTCTCTCTTCGCCAATTCATCTGCAGCTGTCTCTGCCGCTTGAAAATTGCGCACTTTTTTCCAAATTATGACCGGAATACGCTTGGAGGCACCATTGAACTCCACACCACTTACACGCAATGCCTCTATTTTCTCGTTGCTCAATTTTGGCCACATTAAATTACCACTTTTAATCCAAGACATAGGTACCGCTAGCACTTGAAACTTTTTATTTTCTATAACCGCGAACAACCGCGAACATTTTGAAATTGATAAATTTGGTAATTGCGCTGCTAACCCGAAACTCAACTTCGATTGAGTGGCGTATTTTGTTTTGGTTGCCTGAAACTTTGCATAGCGGTGATGCCAGTTTTGTTTGCACTAATGCAATTTTAGTTTATAGGTAAATATTTTTTTGCAGAAATTTACCAAATTGTCTGACATGAAAATTAAGAAAATTAGTATCGAAAAATAGTCGAGTAGTAAATATTCAAAAGTAGTCGAGTAGCCAATACAACGAAATAAAAATTTGGAAATATTCCACAAACGTTAGAATTTTCATAATATATTTGATTTTCTTATTTGCACTCTATTTAAATACATAAGTTATTTGAAAAACATAGTTAGCCATGACGCAATAAATTTCGATTCTTTTCATACCCGTTGTTTATTGAAAAATCAATGTCAAGATATTTTCGGAACACTTCCCGATTTGGGCATAGTTGTTTTTGTGAACATACACTGCAATTCCCGATTTCTCAGGAATTAAAACTTTACCGTAAACCGTGACCAAATCATAGAGAAATTATTCCTTTACCTGATTGTAAAGTTATTATAGTTTTCAAGATTGAGCATTCAGTTAACTGAAAGTTATTACGTCCAAACCATGAAGTGCTCCAGTTCGTCAACTGATATTAATATTTTAACCTCGTGTACCGAACAATTTAGGTAAACATTAAATTGATAGCTTTATTAATCATATTTGAATAAATATTCTAATATTTCCGTGGACAATTAGGTTTCTAAAAACAAAATGTATAGATATTGGCAGCACTGCACACCGCAGACGGGATGCAATAAATTAAATCGTATATTTAGGAGTTCGAAATCGCCAAACTTCATAGAAAGTCGATAGAGCCGTATATAACATCTGGTAGTCGGCAAAACGTTTAATGCCATCATATATTCGTTCACATGACATCGCGCATTTGAACATTCATACGACTTTGGTGATAATATCGTCGTTAATATGTGAAACAAAAATCGGAAGTATATAAATAGAATACAACGTATGTGTTGGTTACCTGTTGAATGTCAAAGCGGAAAAATAACAACTCGTTTAATATTCCAACTGGTGTTGTGAAAGGTATACCTACCTCTCAATGCAACCATCTAAAGTTCAAATCCCAATCGAAGCATTAATGTCTGATGGATTTCAAAATGAATATGAAAGTTATAATTTCAATGTAGTCTAAGGATGATGAATCGCAATAATATAAATTACATTCACATATTTACATAAATTACATTTACATATAAATTGAATTAACTGATTTTTTTTTATTTATAAATTATGACCATCTATAAGTCGTATAAAGGTGCAAGACATCATTATAGAGTCGTTATTATAGAATAAAATTGAAATCTTCTCATCATTTAAATGTGTGGTATATCGTATGAACGAATATAATTAATCGTATGATTGTTTGAATAAAATCGGGAAACTCAACAACAATTTTACTTCTAACGTATAACATGACAAAGAATATCGCCGTAATCAACATGTATGCATGTATATGGCCTCCAAGTTGGTACGTATATAGCTTTTTAGTGCAATATATACGGCTTCTTTGGCGGTATATAATAATGTATTAATTAATTGCAACTTAAATATAGCAATAAAAATGTTAGCTGGGTAGTTGTATTAGTGAGGCAGGTTATTTTTAGATCATGGATGCACTGTGGTAAGTTAAGCGAAAGAGAGGCGCAGTAGACTGCTTTTTATTTTAAATCTGGTGGTGATAGAAAGAGGCAAGTGACAAATGGCAAGGAAGGGAACGGACGGGCCTGGGATTGAACTCCCGACAATCTGCTCAGTAAACAGAACGGGTAACCACTGAGCTACCCAGCCGCGTCTGTACGTAACATTACGTCAGATTGTTGAAAAAAAACGTCCTCTTATGGTTTTAATAGCAGAAACTCACATCACGGAAGAAACAAAGTACTCAGAAATGGGTGATTTTTCACCCACCTTGGAAATAAGTGGACTAACCCACAAAGTGGGTAAAACCGTTTTACCCATAAGTGGGAACAACGTCTGTACGTCAAAATGGATGTTTACTTTTCACCCATCTTCTCGAAGCCAAATTTTTTTAGGATGGGTTAAAAGTACCCATCTTATCAAAGTCTATTAAATACTTTTTCAAAAATATTGAAGGAACATCTTAAGAGATTAAGATAGAAATTAGTACATTGTATTTAATAATATTTTAAATAAACAATAATACATCCAGAAAAATTGAACATTTATCTTTTACGCGTTTATTAACATGTGTTTCTCATTAGTAAAATTACTTTACTTCTAGTTTTTGGAAATATTCTGGGTTCATGCTTCAAATTGTAATCCCGTATTCAGAGCTGAAAATAAAATTAAACACCAAAGCGAGATGCAACGGTATAAAAGTTGAATACTTGTTCTTCGGGTAAACTTTGAAGGATTTCAATTTTTTGCGAAGTAAATTTTCACCCATATAAGTGTGAAAACCACTCATCTCTGGAACTACATGAAGCTGTTTCAAGGTGGGTACTATGAACTCACATTGTATTTTTTTTAAATCACCCATCTCTTTGACAGCTTCATATAGCTGCCGAAGGTGAGTGATTTTTATACATAAAATGTGTAATCTCAAATCTCCGTGATTGTTGAAATTGAAGCCTTTGATCAGTATTGCATTCCAGAATATAATATTGCTGCTTGTTCATCACATTCTAGACATTCTGGTTCTTGGACATAACAGTTGTATGTGGCATGAAGATGGGTAATTATGGTGTTTTGTATCATTCTCCCAGTTCTAGTGACCAGCGTTTTATTGAAATTTTAGAGGACTGGCATGAGGTATTTCTTGACCTGAGTAAATTAAATGTTTCGGCTGGTGACTTTAAAATCCATTGGTGTGATATTAATAGTTCGATTCATTTGAAGCATTTTGCTATTTTTTTTTTTTTCAAATTAAGACAAACTTTTGATGAATATTTGCGAATTTCCAGGCACAGTAGAACTTTAATTGTTCATGTTTATTCTAATCTTGATTCTGTTTGTTCAGTTGTAAAAACTGAATTGAAAATAACCGATCATGAGACAGTAAGGATTAACGTAATTGAGAATAACTCAAATAATAGTGATGTTTTTGTGAAATTTAACTGCTGGATGAAATATTCAAAATAGGCTGATTTTAACCTTGTTGAGAGAAGCGTGGATTTTACAATCGTGAATTTACCAATCGTGACCGATAATTTAGATGTGTCTGCACTTGTTCTTATAAATGCTTTAAAAACGTGTTCAAATCAACTAGTTGAACAAAAATTTGTTTCCTTGAAGAACTAGCACAGCTGGTTACAATTTAGATCTTTTGGGTTCTCAAGGCAAGAGGGACAAATTGTACAAAAAAAAAAGTGTAGATCTAATAGTGCTAATCATTTGAATAAGAACACAATCGCGCTTAATATTCACAATCCATTTAAAAAAAACTATTTGTGAATATATACTACAGATACTATATGTACAGATGAAAATCGATCAGCGTCAAAACAGTAGCAAAGAGCTATGGAAAATTTTGACATCCTTATTTAATGATGTTGTTTTTGAGAAGGAAATAATTTCTCATCACCATGAGGCTCTAGGAGTAGACAGCATTTTTTTTTTTTTTGCTAGAACAAAGTTGTGAAGAGAAAGTATTGATAGTTCCGTTAGCTCACGGCAGGCTGTGAAAATTTAATAGAAGTAGTTTGAAATTGAGCGGAGGGCATTGTGAGGTAGTATTCCGAAACAGGAAACACAGACTTTTGCCAAGCATCCCCATGCGGGGTAGGTCAAGGCGTGATCGAATACACCACCTTGACTGGCAAAAATCTGTGCACTTGATCGTGCTCATATACTACCGAAAGCTTTTTTTTTTTTAATAGTTCTAACGAACTGTCTACTTTTACTCCCAAATCCCCTACATGGGAGAGAAACTCCTAGAGCCTCATGGTGATGAGAAATTATTTCCTTCTCAAAAACAACATCATCACAGATCGTTACCCCGCGTATGGGAGGATACAAGGACAGAACAATATCAAGTGATCCTTATTTAAGCCTAGCAATTGCAAACCGTGATCCATAACTTTTGATGGCACAATAGAACAGTCTGAACAAGCTATCCCAAGTGGCACACTACGGTCATTATTAGTTGTAGTAACTTGTTTATTACTTAGCAAGTTATATTTATGTTATCTGAACGGAATGGCAACAAGTGTGCTACTAGGGATTGCATCTAAGTTTAAAGATTATTTCGCCAATAGTGTTTCATTGCTCAATTTATCAATTTATTGAAAAGGTTCATGAACCTGATGAAATAAATTAGTCAGTTATTAGTAAAGGGTGTTCACAGTTAAATTGCATCACTTTAAACTCGTCCTTAAAAACATGTTTTTCAACCGATTTTCAAGATATATCCAGGGAACAAAAAAAATGTATAATTTTGGTTTAGGTATTTTTATTTCACTGTATTTCTTTCAGATCCAAAAGCCCGAACTTTCTTCTTTTCTTTGCATGTGATTTTGAACAACGCTCGAACCGAAATTTTGTTCCGCTTTCAACCATGACTTCAACATTTCCTGTTCTGTAGTGACAACTTTAGGATACTTACGAAGTTCGTGCTTCATTATAGCATAATATTTTTCAATTGGCCGCAACTCGGGAGAGTTTGGGGGATTCAGATCCTTCAGCACGATATTGACACCATTCGTCTTGTACCATTCCAGAACATCCTTGGAGTAGTGACAAGAAGCTAGGTCGGGCCAACAAATTGTAGGAACGTTGTGTGTTTTAAGAAACGGAAGCAGTCGTTTTTTCAGGCCTTCATTCATGTATACTTGGCCATTTACAGTAGAAGTTATCACGAAAGGCTTGCTCCGTTCACCACACGAACAAATCCCCAGCCAAAGGCAGCAACCACTTGCTTGTGATCCTTCACACAGTACGAAACACTTTTTCTACCACTCACCTTCTTCCGATCGACAGTTAAAAGACACTGTAGCCTGGTGAATATTCAACATCTTCCCGAAGGCTCGGTGCGAAAGAAGTGGGTTGTCGAGGTACGTGTGCAAAATGTTCTCGCGCACTTGATGTTCCTTCGAGTCCATTTTCGAAACACTTCACAATGAAACTAACGCAGTCTAAACAATACACGCTAGGGTAATTTTACCCAAAATTTCGTTGTAATCAACCCAAAGGGCGAAATGTTACAGCTTATTAAAAGTGATGCAATTTAAGTATGGGCACCCTTTATTATTTACATGTGTGGTACAGTCGAGATAATATTTTTAATGTTGATCATATTTTTGTGTATTGTATTTAGTGCCTTATTGTACTACAAAATTATGAGTTATTCTGTTTTATTTAAAAATTGATAATGTATCATCCCATTAGAGCTACAGCTTTCTAGATTTGAGCATATTAGTTGAGTGGGTCATTCTACCCCACCAGTGCGTTTTGTACTGTTCTCCTCTACATAGCGCACACGGAGCTCCCAAAAAAAAATGTTCCTGTGGCTAGCAATCAGTGAAAAGGGGATGATATGTCCCCTCTTTTTTTTTGTCGGGGTTGGCAGTGAACGGCGAGATCTACAGTACAAAGTGCCTCCCAGAAGTTCGACTTCATTGAAAAGTACCACAAGGATGACGACATGGTGTTTTGGCCGGATCAATCATCGGCCCACTTCTCGAGACGGGGGCTGAAGAAAATGGAGCGGTTGAGCATTCCGGTGGTGTCCAAGCATGCCAATCCTTACAACGTGCTCCAGCTCTGCCCAATCGAGAAGTTCTGGGCCAATTTGAAGAGGAGAGTATGTATATTCAAATAACATTGTGGCCAAAACGACGGAAGATTTGATCACAAAGGCGACCAAGGAACCGAAGAATATGCCTACAAGCTTCTTTTTTTTCACCTATGATCAGAGTGGCAACTAACTGCCGCAAAGCGACGCAGCAGGGAGTAGAAATATTTTTATGAAGTTTTCGATTCCTACTGAAAAAAATGCAATTTGGTGTGTTAAAATATCCATTCGAAAATAATCGCTCTTTTCAATGCGCGCATAAACAGTCTACACTCAGACTCATGACGGGAAACGCTAACAATTAGACTTATCTTCTTAATAAAATAAGCACAATTTAGCCATTCTGAATCCATGACAAACGAAACTCACTCCACATTCCAATAGAGAACGACCCTTTGACCTATTAAACGCATCGCCAGCTAATCAGAATGTGCTCCCAAGATGTCACTCGCACGATGCACCGTGTCGGCTCAACCGAACTGTCCGACCGTCCGCAGATCAAGCATGCCATGGCTAAAGATGCGTGGAAAAGAGCATTGTCCCATTCCAAGACGACCGGCCGAAAGTTCAAGACAGCGCCTAATTAGCGCAAGGGAGAGAAATAGCAAAGGTTAGGAATGTGTCGTCTATTCATCCGTGGCATGGAGCAAATTTGTAACGCAACGCAGGACCATTATTGCAAGAAAGCATGCAATTGATGGGGCAGGTCTCTCACGGTCATAAAATAACCACATGAGGAGTCCACAAGTGCAATTTTCTTCCGTGCTGATTGTGGTGGTGACCGCGAGTCGTGCACAGATGTCCCCCTTTTTTTGTGTTTTTGCTTTTAGAGCTGAAGCGTGCAGCTCTGTGCGCGACAATGTTGAGAGCATGCATGGATGGATGGGTGCATGTGCATGCATGGGTATGATTATGTCAATGGACGGGACGCGGAACGGTTCCGGGGCGAGGGACGTAATTAGTCAAATGTGACGGACCTTCGGAAAGCTAGATGGGCGAGGGAACCGATTGTATGTATGCAGGTCGAGAGCATTTTTTTTTTTCGCAAAATGCGACTGTGACTTTACGAGTTTGCCGTTGTTGTCAGTCGCCCGTCAAATTGCTGCTGCTGCTACCGTGATAGGTGGAGGGGGCCACCGGTGGGAATCGTTTGTCTCCGTGAGCCATGCTCCAGATTCAAGCCGTAATAGTCGATGATGGTATTCCAGGGATGGGAACCGACGGCGGTGGCGGCGACGATGCTCTTCGTGCATGTATGTGATGTGGTTTGAATCGTAACAAAAGCGTGTCACTAACGAACCGGTTGTCATCGACAAATGGTACCCTGAATAATGCAGTAGCGTAATGAATATGGGTGGTGAAAATGGTGCTTGCGAGGGGGGGGACTTTGAACCAACCTAAAAATGCGACAATGGATTCGGTATTCATTTTTGCCGTTAATTCTAAGGGGAGATAATTGAACTTGAATCGAGCCATTTAGGGTATATTAGCGTTTCATGACTGAGGTTGGATAAATTTTACGGCGACTTCTAGACATACTGCACAAGTGCTGTAGGTGATGTTTGCTTACCGGCAACACCTAACATGCCAATCGGTCTGCCAAACTCAGCCAACAATCGGTCAGAACCGGAATGCGTAAACGCAAAAATATCCTCCGCTCCGTTACGCGTCCATTGTGTGTGGGTGTGTGATCAACCGGAATTCCCCTCCGAGGACAATCGGTGCATCATCATCATCATCATCATCGAGGACCCGACAGCCGCAGCCATTAGAATCGTTCACATAAATTTTTGGGATTACGAATTCATCTGCGGTTCGTGGCGGACGGTGTTGTGAGGTGTACAACTCCCTTTTCAGCTAAGCCCGCTAGCCGGCCGGTCAGGATGAATGGCTGTGTCGAAGTGGTGTCTCGTTTATTCGGATGATCACCGGGAGGAATGCCCGTTTCATTGGTTCTAGTTATTAAATGCCATTCTCCGTTTTCAGTTCTGCATCCAACCCGATTCCGGATTCGTAGGGTTACCATGGTAACGATAAAAATTCACCCAAACTGGGTAATTCATTGAATATCTTCTCGGAAACTTTCGAAAACCAATGTCCACTACAAACAATCCCACCTGGAAGTCCTAAAAGCGGAACATTCCAGAGAGTAGTCAAATTCCAAAAACCACACTCGTCCACAACCCGGACATGTCGTGGCGGAGTGATAATTCATGCTCCTCCTCAACCCTGCGGTACTTCGGTGACAGGACCGAAGACTTTGCGCAATTAATTTTCAATCGATTCTAATCGCTTCAGCACTCCGAGCCAGCAGAACCAGACGAAAACTGACCACAGACACAGTTCCCGTTCGAAACCGCACCCAGCACGAGATCGTTAATGAAAAATGAGGTTCAATTAACCGGGTAAACCTGGTGGCTGGTCGTCCACATTGTGCCAACTGAGCTGTTCTAGTGCATTTGCACATGCGATGGCTAGTGGGTGTACACAATGTGTGTCGTTTAAAGAGGGGGGTGAGAGCACGGAAATTTATGGCTGTGTAAATTTATGCTAAGTATGTTTTCGTCAAATTTGTTGCTAGAGATACTAATACGGCTATAATCTGGGTGCATAAATCAGCTGGCTTTCGCTGGAGCTGTCGTCGTTAAATAATTTGCTATGTGCCAAAGGTGGACTGGGAGGGGGCGGTAGGAGGGAAGCGTTCTGGTGATGGTTCAGTCCAGCATCATCATCATCAACAGGGTGAGGAGAGTTTGGGAAACCCAGTTGTCAGTTATCCAGGCCGGATTTTTTTTCCTTCATGAACGAGCGAGGGTGTGAAGTATCTCGTTACCGAAATACTTTGTTTCTGTCGGAATTTATGAGGTGTGAAAAGGCAGAAGGTGATCAAAGAGGAAAGTATGGCTACTTGGATTCTTTCATGCGTTCGAAAGGGAAGTGAGATGTCTTGTTTTGAGTGAAGGCGAATCATGTTATAATTATTTGCATAGAAACTGCTGACAGATTGATAGCAACATAATTCGTTCGATCATATTTTGCAGAGAATCAATCCATAGACAAACTTTAAGACCAGTAGGTCCCATACAAATACGAATTTTTCTTGGCTCAGTCAGGATTAGAACATCGGTCCCAAGCTCAATAATGCGCCCCTAATAATGACCTCTCACGAACACACTTTCAAATATTCTGTCAAAATAACACAGCAAATCAAAACAAAGGCGCAAATATGTATAACAAGGTGCTGGCTTCAAGGTGTACTTCGGATCAAGGGGTTCGACAACAGTGAACCAATTTCAAATCGCTAGTTGCATATTGATTGTTGATCAAACCCAACTGTAGGAAGGATGGTAATGTTAACTTGTAATTAACAAAACAAAATTAATAAATAAAATGAATGAGTTGATAAACGGAAAAAGGAGAAAAGAAAAACGAAGAAGAAGCTACTTCAAACTCGCGATGTTTTGAATCAGTTTCCCGACGAATCTCAACACGAGCGGTTCATTATGCCGAAATACAATAATCTGGAAGTTCTTGGTCCGAGTCCGAAGCCTAGTAAGTCTGGACGGTCCGGACACGACAATGGCGCAGTGGCTTCCAAAGGGTAAGTTGTATTTCGGAAACGTTTGGTCTGAGATGACCGAATGGTTCAGTGGTATAGTTTTTTTTGCATGCATCGAAAAGATGACGCCATCTTGATTGTGCAGCTTTGGATTACTGTGCATCGAGAGTGACCGGAAGACGCGAAAGAGGAAAGAGCGTGATGCTGCTTGGCATTCAGGTTATGTGTGCAAAAGCGGCCTCCGGTTGTCGAGGCGAAGAGCTGCTGTAAAATAGTATGAATGGCCGGGAATAAACCTTGTTGAAGTGCTAGTATTGCATGGGAAAAAACCTACACTCCCGCTTCACTTTACTCAATTTTTGAGTACAATTGTATGCTATCTCTTTTTCTCTCACGGAAATGTTACTCAATTTTCGTAAAAACTGGATCTACTCAAAAATTGAGTTGATCCACTTTTTAACAAAAATTGAGTAACATATCCGTGAGAGAAAAAGAGATAGCATACATTTGTACTCAAAAATTGAGTAAAGTGAAGCGAGAGTGTACGATAGGCGAGGCGTAGAGCTACATTCAGAAAATGTATTGATGTGTTAGTACAGACTTCGATAGTCGAGGCGAACCACTGTTGAAAAATGTATTGATGTGTTAGATCAGTCTTCGATACAGGGATGCCAGATATTTTTTTCAAATGTCTGTGATAAAAATTTGATAATGTCTGGGAATGCCTATAAAAGTCTGTAATTTGTTTTTACAAAATTAGACTTCTTTCAACAAAAAGACGAAAGCGAGTTATGTCATTTCTCTATATTGTGATTATGTAAATACCTATTTCTTGGATTATATGCAACTTTACACTATTGTTTCATATTTTTAAAGTGACACTGAAGCATAGATGACACAATTTTCTATAGTTTTTTCCCCCCCTGTAAATCTCATTGTTCCAGTTTTGTATTTGAAAATCAAAATTTAGTTTTCATTTGATAAATTCAACAGACTTTTGTTTGGTTCAACAATAACCATTGAATTACAATGAATAACAGAGTCAATCTTCCGTTACATAAATTATTAGTAAAAAAAAACTACAATGACACATTAAACGGATTTTTTTTAAAAGATTAAGTCGAGGGGCTGTCATTTTCGATCAATACATTTGTGTTTTATTTGTATGGGAGTCACCCCGCAGGAAAGTGAGGGGTCTCTTACAATCATAAAAACCTTCCCCACCCCAAAAACCCCTCCATTAAATTTCACGCTGATCGGTTCAGCAGTTTTCGAGTTTATTTTTACATATATAGATTCGGTTCATTTTTATATCGATTTATAGTTAGATTCTCTGAACCTTGGAACTATTCTCGAATACTTCGTTGATATATTAATAAACTTTTTACATTGTTTTTTATTCTTCTCAGCTAAATTTCAGGGAAGATTTTTACTGATCAAATCTTTCAAACGAGTTGAGATGGAAAATAAGGAAATGTAATTCCTGCATGAGTGTGTGTCCTCATAGTATGATGCGAACGATAAGGCAGATGGTGTGTACCATATTTGTATATGCTATCATGAGTGATGAATATAATTATGGTCATTTGAATTATTTTTGTATAGACTGCTTCTTCGGTTAGTCAGTGATTATCTCTTGAATTTCAGAGAAGCTCTCTCCTGGTGCAATGGTGCAATGCTCTTTGTTAAAATTCTGGGAAAATTCCTCCTGAACTTCAGGCAAATTTCCTCAGGACCTTTGGCAAACTTTGGGAAAGTACTCTCCAGAATTTCTTGGAAAATATTCCTAAAGTTGTTAGAAGTTTCTTCCTGAACGTCTGAGAATTTATTCACTGAATAACGAGAAAGTTCATCCTATACTTCTGGTAAGTTTCTTCCTGATTTTATCAAAATTATCTACCTGAACATCTGGGATTTCCTGAACTTCGAAAAGTTCTCATTCTGAAATGCTGGAATGTTCGATTCGGAATTTTAAGGAAGTTCTCTAGCACTACTGGGTAGTTCCAACCAAACTTTTGGTGTCTTCGGAACTTCTGAGAGTATGAGTCCTCTTGTGAATTTCTGAGGAGATCTTTAATGATTTAAAAAAATCCATCTTGATCCTACAAGTAGTGCCCTCTACGGTAAGTTTCTTCCTGAAATTCGAGGGGGTTTTTCCCGAGTTTATTCTATCCAAACCCCGGATTGGTCCCATCCCGACCTGTGGTGAAAGTTTTATTGAAACTTTGAAATAGCCGTCTCCAAATTTTTTAAGAAAATTCCCTTAAATTTGTTCTCGAAGTTTCTTCCTGGACTTCTGAAAAGTCTTCTTCTGAACTTTTGAGAAGTTTTCTCCAGAACTTTGGGGAAGTTTATTCCGGAAATATTGGGAAATTCGTGCTCAAATTAGAAGGAAGCACCCCCAATGCTCATGGAAAGTTTCATTCTGTTCTCTATTAATAATTTGGAGAAATCTGTTTTCTGAAATTTTGAAATGTTCACCTCTTAGCTTTGAAAAAGCTGCCTAGAACTTCTGGGAAGTTCCAACTAACCTTTTAAGAAATTTCTTCCGGAACTTCTGGGAAGTACTCTCCTCAACTTCTATTACGCATCATCCGGAGGAACTTTTTTCCTGATTTTCTGAGAAATTATAGGTAGTGCCCTTCCTGGTTAGTTCCCATCTGAAATTTGGGGAAGTTTTTTTTCTGAATTTCTGGGAAGTTCAATCTTGAATTTCTGGGAAAAACTCAAAAAGCTCTGAAAAGTTCCAAACTTCAAAGAAGTCCTCTACCCTATACTTCTTCGTGAAGCTCTGATAAGTCCTCTCCTGTTTCTTGGGGAAGTTCTGTCCTGAAATTCTGGTAAGTTTGATCTTGAACTTCGGTAATGTTCGGTCCTGAATTTTTGAAGGTTCTTCTTGCTTGAACTGCTTGCTCCCAATACTTCTGAGAAGTTTCTACCTGAACATCGGAGAAGTTTTTTTTTCGAGCAAGTCTCTTCCTTCCTTCTAGAAATTATCTTCCCGAAGCTCTGGGAAGTCTTCTTCTAAACTTTCCAGGATATGCCCTAAATTCTGGCTCGTTTTTTCTGTACTTCCAAGAATCTAGAACTGATTCATGGATATACTTACAAATCCCTAGTGCAAATGCACTAAAATGCGTATAGTAGTGCTTTGGAAAAAAAATCAGAGTTTTAAAATTTATTTCCATAGCTCATAACTTTTACTGTTGTTCTGTCCCCGAGTGGCAACCGACTGGGCTTTATAGCAAATGTAGGATCACAAAGGTAGTCGTATTCAAACGATAAAATAAAATTTACTATTTGTTATATCAATTAGAGTATATAATTTTGGTTATACATCTTCCAGTTCCTACCCTAGTACGTTTAAAATCCGAACTTCTGAGAGTACCTTTATTTGAAATTTAAAAATATTTCAAATGTCTGTAAAAGTCTGCAACGTAAATAAAATGTCTGCTAAATGTCTGTATCGTTAAAAAAATCTGCAACAAAAATGAAAAGTCTGCAAATTTACAGACATGTCTGTGAATATGGCATCCCTGCTTCGATAGTTGAGGCGAAGCCAACACTGACAAAATCTTTCACTTAGCTACTAATGGAATCACAAGTAGATATTATCCAACACTAAAATAAGTGATTTTTACATGATTTTCACATGGAAAAAGAAATTCTACTTGACTAATCATATACATTTCACTGGACACATATGATTCACTTGAATTTGCAAAGCATTTTCCACTTCATGAATCACATGAAAGTTAAGTGAATTTCTAGTGGATATTTTCCACTGATTATGTGAAATTTATTTTGGGTGAAGAGCAAAGTGCGGCAAAAAAACAAAAAGACTTGGTCTTTATTTGCAATGACGTTTGTGCAAGGTCCGGGCCACCAGGCTTAACGTTATTCGTGAGATGTGGACATGTATAGTGGTATTTGTGTCTCCTCACATTGTTTATCCGATGTCAAACTATCAGTTCACAGTATGGAATTTTATGGTAGTTTGACGTCGGCGCTCGGTTGCCCAGCAATGTATTCTATACTTTGCGTCCAACACAAGTAAACTGCCTGATGGGCATGACCTAACATATATATCATTGCTTTATTTGTACCTACAATTATTTCTTTTTATTGGGAGGTGTGTGTGTGTGTGTGTGCATTGAAATGTTTTGTTTCGTAGAATAGAAAAGCACATTCAGTGGATGAATAAAAGTAAACAAAGTAAGGAGTGTATCGAATATAAGCTATCCACATACATTTGCGTTGTACGCATGTATTTGTGATGGTTTTTTTATGCTTTGAACACTGCATACTGTGCGTTTGACTGTCAGCTTTCTTTTGTTTACTTGTTTGTGCGATTCAAATTCTGCGTTTTCAAAATGTCGCGTATTGAAAAGGAAGTGGAAATTAAGGTTCTAGACACATTGCTATGTGAGAAGGGTATTACTATGCGAAAATTGGCGAAGCGGTTTGGAATTCATCATGCGAGTGTTAAAACCATCATTAATAAGTTTGGGGAACACTATTCTATGGATGAGCTACCAGGAAGAGGCAGAAAACCCGGTTCTTCCAACCCGAAACTGGAGCAGAAAGTGGTATCTCTAATCATGAAGAACAAATCAATGTCAATACGTGATTTGGCCAAAAAAGCAGGAACGAGTGTCGGAATGATCCAGCGTATCAAGAGGCGAAACCACCTGAAGACCTACAAGAAGCAGAAAATCTCGAAACAAAGTGCAGAACAGAAGAAGCGAGCAGCAACAAGGGCCCGGAAATTGTATTCGCGTCTTTTGCAGCGTCCGGATGCATGCGTTTTGATGGACGATGAGACCTATGTAAAGGAGGACTCAAAAACCCTTCCAGGTCCACAATACTTTACTGCCGTCGTTGGGAAGGATGTGAGCGATGCGGACAGGTCGATTCAAGTGGAGAAATTCGGTCAAAAGGTACTGGTATGGCAAGCAATATGTTCCTGTGGATTGAAGTCAACCATTTTTTACACTACCGGAACTATGAATGCGGAAATCTATCGATCTGAGTGTCTCCAGAAGAGATTGTTGCCTTTATATAAGAAGCATAGTACACCTCCACTGTTTTGGCCGGATTTAGCGTCGGCTCACTATGCCAAAACCACTCTCAATTTGCCTGCGGAAAAGGATATAGATTTCGTTGAGAAAAATATTAATCCACCAAATTGCCCTCAGCTTCGACCCATCGAACGTTACTGGGCAATCGTGAAGAGGGGCTTCAAGAAGACTGGTAAGGCAGCTAGGAACATGCAGGAGTTCAAAAAAATTTGGGCTCAAGCGTCCAAAACACCTGTGATTCCGCAGAACCCCTGGGAGGGATTCCAGAGAATTCTAAGAAATAATTCTGGAGAATTCCTAAGAGTGATTTCAAAGAATTTGTTTAGGAGGCTGCCCAAGGGCCAAGCTTTCTTGTGAGTAACTTTTTTCTTCAAATTTACTCAGGATTCATCAAATTTGCGCACTCCATGATGTTCTTCTCCCATCCATGCGATCAGATGAGTCAAGTAAAAGGTAATGTTGGGTTCTATAGGAAATCCAATTCAATTAAGTTTAAAATAACTATACACAAATGTGCTCTCAAACAGTTCCCTTCCGTCTTATGGAAAGCTCATACTTATATTAGAAAGGAAATGTCATCAGACCTGCAGTAATCCAATTGATTTTTATTTGGTAGCATATTTTCCTTAATCGCCCTGTACATAGTCCTGATGGCGTCCAGATCCTGATCACGGGAACAATCAAAATCGAATTGCCCGTACAACATTTATCTGCTCCAATCTTTGACCGAATTTGCATTTGTGTATGCCACACTGCTCTACAGGTTCAACGATAGTTTGGAATATTGTTACATCACCCACAGTGAACCTAAAATCCGTGGGTTCGTCAGAATAGTTCCCAAAATTGAGTGATGATAACCAAAATTTTGATACGGTTGACTTTCACGATAGAAATTTCTCAAATCAAATATGACAACATGAATCCAGTGAATAAGAGATAATCATATTTGCTCAGAATAACTCAGGATTGCTCAGTGTCTTGCCCCTAGAGTATTCCAGAAAATGCCAGGAGGGATTTTGGAGAATCCCAGGAAAGATTCCAGAGAATCTCACGAGAGATTCCGGAAAGTCCCTCGAATGGATTCCAGAGAAAAACTAGGAGATACTTCGAAGAATACCTACAGAAGATTCCCTAGAAGAGATTTCGGGAAATGCCTTGGAGGAATTCCGGAGAATTCCTAAATGGGATTTCGGAGAATCGCTAGGAGGAATTTTGGAGAATCCCTAGTACGGATTCCAGAAAATAGTAGGAAGCATTCCCGAGAAACCCTAAAAGCGTTTCCAGAAAAAAATCCTGGGAGGGATTCCAAACAACTGCTGAAGGGATTCTGGAGAATTACAGGAGAGATTCTGCAGAATCTCAGGAGAGCTACCGATGAATCCCTAGGAAGCATTGCGAAAAATGCGTAGGAGGGATGCGATGATTCGGGAGAATATTTTGGAGGAGTTCCAGAGAAACCCAAGCAGGTATTCCGGAGAAACCATAGAAGTAACACCGGAGAAAGCTTAGGAGTAATTCCACTGAAACCCTAGAAGGAATTCCGGAAAAAAAAACTCTTCGGGCAATTTCAGCGAACACCTCTAAGAGATTCTCTTGAATAACTATGATGTATTCCAGAGAATCTCTAGGAGGGTTCTGAAATATCCTAGGAATGGTTCCAGAGAAATCCTAGGAAGAATTCGGGAAAAACCCTAGGAGGAATTCTGGAAAATCCATGAGAGGAATTCTGAAGAATTCCTAGAAGGGATTCTGGAGAATCCCTAGAAGGAATACTGGAAAATTTCTAGAAGGGATTCCAGAGAAACTCTTGGAAAAATTCCAGATAAACCTTACGAGAGTTTCTAGAGAACACATTTGAGGGATTTCAGAGAATTCTAAGAAAGGATTCGGAAGAATTCCTTAAAGTGATTTCGAAGAGTTCCTAGGAGGTATTCCGAACAATCCCAGGAGGGATTCTGAAGATCCTGAGAGAGATTCTGTTGAACCTCAGAAGAGATCACGGATAATCCTTTGAAGGGACTCACAGAATCACAGAAATCACAGAAAGTACTCTAGAGAATTCCTTGGAGGGATTCCGGAGAATCTTTTGGAGAAAATCCGGAGAACCCTTAGAAAGTATTCCTGAGAACCCCTATGATGGATTCCAGAGAATCCTTAGGAGGGGCTCAGAAATGAAGAATCCCAAGGAGCTATACCAGAGTATCCCAATGAGGTATTCCGGAGAATCTCTAGGAGACATCCCTTATAAGGATTCCGGGGAAACACTAAGAAGAATTCCGGAGAAACCTTACGAGGGTGTCCGGAAAACCCCTGGGTGGGATTCCGAAGAATTCTTAGAAAGGATTCCGAAAAATTCCTTAGATTGATTCCGAAGAGATCCTAGGAGGTATTCCGAACAATCTCAGGAGTTCTGGAAAATCCCTAGAGAGATTAGGTAGAATCTCAGGAAAGATTGCGGAGAATCTTTTGGAGGACTTCCAGACAATTCCAGAAGAGTTTCAGGAGAGATTCTGGAGAATCTCAGAGGGACACAAGAGAATCCTTAGGAGGGATTCCAGAGAAACCCTAGGAAGACTTTCAAAGAAACCATACAAGGGTTTCAGAAAAACCTCTGTGAGGGATTTCGGAGAATTTTCAGAAAGTGATTCCGGAGAGTTCCTGGGAGGTATTTTGGACAATCCCAAGAGGTACTCTGGAGGATCCTTAGAGAGATTATGTTGAATCTCTGGAAAGTTTGTGGGGAATCGTTTGGAAGGATTAATGGAGAATTTCAGAAGAGTTTCTGGAGAATCTCAGGAGAGATACAGGAGAATCCTTAGGGAGATTCTGGAGAATCCTTAGCAGAGATTCTGGAAGGAATCCGGAGAATCGCTTGAAGGGATGCCATAGAATAGCTACTGAGGTTTCCGGAGAATAAGCACTATGGAACTATGATTCGAGTATTTTCAGAAGGGTTCCAGAGAAAACCTAGGTGATATTCGGAAGAAACCATGGGAGTAATTCCGGAGAATGCCTAGAGAAAATCCACTGAAAGACTATTAAGAATTCCAGAAAATAATCTATTGGTGATTCCAGAGGATCCCTATGAGGGATTCTTGAGTATATTTATGCGGGATTCTCCTGAATCCCTATGATAGATTCCAGAGAATCCTTAGGAGGGGTTAAGTCGAGTTATTAGTACGAGACACTGAAGAAGTCTGCTACATTGTAGACAGAAATACGCGTATCTGGCAAGACAAGCAAAGGTAGTTGGAACTAAATGGAAAATACTAATTTTTCTTCTAATTTCTAGTTACAGGTATTCCTCTAACCAGCTCAAACCGCTCTAGGATTCAACTGCTGACAGTTTGATAGCATAATTTCGCAGAGAATCAAACCCACCCTTCCGAAAATCGATTGCCATGGAAAGCATAATCTCATTTAATTTATCGCCAAGTCAGTGTCCACAATGAGACGAGTCCTGTTCAAGCATAATTCCCATTAGGCAAGGAGTGGCTGGAACTGAATCGAGATAATCCATCAACGGATCTGTTCAGGCTGAAAACTTTTTGCAGATACTTTATTCCACTTCCCACACACACAGCAACCTCAATGGCACACGCTCCGGTATCACTTGCCTCACATGCACCATCAACGAAACCTCCGATGAACTCCAACACTTCCAACAACAGCATCCCTTCTGACAGTCGGTCCTACTTTTTCCAGCCAAAGTTCGAGAAGCATTATCGATTTCGAAGCGGATTTACGGGCCAATTGACTATCTTTTCCCGATAGAGGGGGGACTCAAGTCAACCACCCCATCTGGGTCCTCCTCCTCCACTCTGTCGGAGCCGAGAAGTTTACTAATAGCAACACAGTCAGGGAGGCGTGAAGAGGTTGATTATTAAATACAGTTAATAATCAATCTCTTGCGCCATCTATGACTATCGTTGCTGATAATGCTTCTCGAAGACGAGGACGAATGAGGTGAGGATGATAGAATCCCCCTCTATCGAGCTAGTCAATTGGCCCGTAAACCCTTCGGGAATCGATATAATGCTTCTCCAGCTGACAACAAGCCGGCAGGATGTATTGTTGAAGTGTTGGAGTTCATCGAACGTTGATGGCTGCATGTGGGCAATTGACCGGAGTGTGCAGGCTGCTGTGTATTGAGTGGAATAGTATCTGCAGGGATTTTCGGCCTGAACAGATCCATTGATGTATTCATTCAGTTCCAGCCTCCTTGCTAATGAATTATGCTTCAGACAGGACTCATCTCATTGTGGTGCAACGACCATTCAAATAGTTAATACTTCTATGGCAATCATTTTCCGGAAGGGCAGTTTGATTCTCTGCGAATATGCTATCAAACTGTCGTTGAATCTAGGCAGGGCACAGCTAGTCAGAACTACCTGTACCTAGAAATTAGATGAAAATTAGTATGACACAATTCAACCTGCTATCTTGCGAATACGTATTTCGTCTGTCAGTGTCTTTCCTTGTAATGTCGACTTGGCCTCTAGGGATTCTCTGGGTGACAAATGGAAAGTCCCTCATGGAAATGCTCGGGAGTCCTCATGGGAGTCTCTGGAATCGCCGATGGATTTTCTGGAGTTCTTAATAGTCTTTCGGTGGATTTTTTCTCTGGGCTTCTCAGGTACTCCCGTAGTTTCTTCCGGATGCCACCTGGAGTTATACACCAATACTCTCGAATCATAGTGCTTATTCTCCGGAGCCCTCGTAACCAATCTATGGCATCCTTCAGGCTGATTCTCGGATTCCTTCAGAGTCTTTGCTGGAGTTCGCCGGGATGGATCATGTAATCTCTCTGGTCATGTGAGTCTCTTCTGAGTGTTAATCCTTCCAGAGATTCTCGCAGGCACCTCTGGGATCCTTCAGGAGACACTCTTGGACCCAGACAGAATGGGAGCTCTGCCTTCCGTCCTTTAGCTCCTTTCTAAAGTTCCTGAAATTTCACAGTTTCTGAGCCATGTGTAGTTTCTTTTGAGAGAGTCTTACAAGTTTCTCAGTCCTCCTGGGATATGTGTGTGTCCTCGGACTATCGGAGTCTCTCCTGAGAACCCTTCTGGGGTGTCTCAGACAATTCTCCGCAGTCTCGGGAAGAACACAATCTCTCTGGGATTTCAAGTCCTTCAGGATTGTTCAGGTCACCTCCTGGGATCTCTTCGGAATCAGTCTAAATTTTTTTCGGGATCCTTACAGAATTCTTCGGAATCCACACTTGAGTGCCCTCGTAGACTCTCCGGAATTCTTCTTCAGTGTTCCCCCTCTATAAGTGTCTCCTGAATCAGGTCATTGGGATACTCTGTGTAGCTCAGCAGATTCTTCATTTCTGTGACCCTCTAAGTTCTCTGGAATCAATCATGGGGATTCTCAGGTCACTTTCTGAGGTTCTCGGATTTTCTCCAGATCCCGGGATCCTCAATTCTCTGCGTGCCTTTTCTGTGTTTCTGTGTTCATGGGTCAACTCAAGTTATCCGCGATCTCTTGCGAGTTCAGCAAATCTCTCAGGATCTTCAGGAATCCCTCCTGGGACTGTTCGGAATACCTCAGGTGAGTCCTTTAGTCACTCTTGGGAATTCTCTGATCCCTCCTGTTGTTCTCTGAAACTCTCGTGAGTTATCTTGAATTTTCCAGTACCAGGTCCCTTCTGAGAATTTTTCCGGTATTCTGGGGATTCTCGGAGATCACTACCGGGGTTCTTCGAGATTCCTCTCTGGATTTTCAGGGGTCCTCCTAGAGTGCAATTCTTCAGGACTCTAGAACCTTCAGGATGATTTCAGGTACTCTGGAAGTTCTGGGTGCATCATGATGGAGATCCTCTTGGAGATGATTCGCGAGCTCAGTTCCTTCGGTCCTCTAAACCTCCGTGTTACCTCTGTAGTTTCTCAGGATACCTACTCTGAACTCCTCAAGTATTCTCGAGACATCCCTCCATTCTTCACTGATAGCTCTAGGGATTCATCGGTGGCTCTCCTGAGATTCTGCGGGATCCTCTCATAATATTCTCAGGATCCTTCGGCAGTTAGTTTGGAATCCCTCAGGGTGGGCCTTTAGGCCAGGGTGTCTCCTGCCTAGGCCTGCCAGATCAGTTCTCAGGGATTCCTCTGTGATTCTCAGTCCCGTTGGAGCCATCGGGATTCCTCAGTTTGATTTCCCGAATCCTCTTCTGCAGAGAGTCTTCTGTAGACAGAGTATCTCTGGTTTTCTCTGGAGTCCATTCGGCCTCAGGTCTCGTTCTCTGGGTCTTTCTGGAGTTCTCAGAGATCCTCTGTGATTTTCTGGAATGCTCGCTGGTGATCTGAGTTATTCTGAGCCAGATATGATTATCTCTTATTCTCAGTTCATGTTGTCTCATGTTGATTTGATTTCAATCGTGAGAGAAGTCAACCATCCAGAACGGTTATCATCACTCCAGTCCACAGAGACTGAACCCGCATTTAGGTTCGCTGTGGAATGATGTAACAATGATTCTGACTATCGTTGAACTAACAGAGAATGGCTTCCTGGAAATACTGGAGATTCGGTCAGATAGACAGATCGTATTGGCAGGCAATTCATTTGATTGTTCCCGTGATCTGGACGCCATCAGACTGTACCAGGGCAGGAAATGTAACAGAAAATCAGTTACTGCGGGTCTGATGACATTTCCTTCTGGCTCTCAGGCTCACTAGAACGGAGAACTGTTTGTACATTTGTATATAGTTATTTTGGGGTGAATGGATTTCTATAGAGCAACATTACCTTTGCTGTGTCTGATGCATGGATGGGAAGGTATCATGGAATTAACAAATTTGATCCTATTAAATTTGAAGAAAATTACTCTGAAACAGTAGCAGGCAACCTCACAAACAAATTCTTTGAGGCAAATAGCAGAATGCTCAGATCCTTTCTTGGGGTCTCTGGAGTCCCTCCCGAAGTTCTGCGGAGATCACAGGTGTTTGGACAGCAGGCCATTTTGAACTCCTACTACAGCGCCTTACCGGCAATCCCTGTAGTGCTGTGACGTTCGATGAGTCAGCTGAGAACAGTGGATGATATTTTCTCGGCGAATCATATATCGCTCACCAGGCAGAAATTGAGTGGATCTGGCGTAGTGAGCGACGTAAATCCACGGCCAAGTATGGTGTACTGTGGAAACAACATAGAGACGGCAATCCTATTTCTGGGCACTCAGTTGAATCTCCGCGTTCATGGTTGTAGTGTAAAGATGGTTGATATCCGCGGGGCCTTCTTGTAAATACCGGTACCTTTTGACCGAATTTCCTCCGCTGAATCGACCTGTCGCATCATCTAAATCCTTCCCTGGCGACGTGACTGATAGGCGGACACTGGAGGTTTTGGTCTCCTTCACATGGGTCTCGTCTTGAAACACGTGCGTCCGGACTGGCGTTGCGAATGCAACAGCTCGCTTCTTCTGTTCTGCGCTGTTTCAGTGTATGGGTCTTCAGGTGGTTTCCTCTTGTACCTGGATCGACACTCATTCTACTTGTAGATCCTGTTGACATTGATTTGTTCTTCATGATTAGGATACCGCTGCTGCTCAGTTCGAACCGGGTTGCCTCTTCCTGTGTAATAAATCCATGGAATGGTGTTCCCCAAACTTGTGATGGTTTAACGCTCGTGATGGTGAAACCGCTTCATGACTGCGTAATGTACCCTTCTCGCATGGCAATGTGTCTGGAACCTGTACGCGACATTTGAAAACTGGTGAATCGCACCAAACAAAATGAGCAGAAGCTGATCAAACGCACATTGTATCTGTGTTCAAAGCATAAAACTGCATCACGAATACGTAAATTGCAACCTAGTATGTATTCGGCACTCCTTGCCTGTTTGCACATTCATCCATAGTCTGTTGAGCAAGTAATTTCAGTACTTTTTTCTACCCTCCCAATAAAGAAGATATTAATAGGTACAAATAAAACAATGATAATATGTTCGTCATGCCCATCAGACTGATTTACTGTGTTGGACGCAAGTATAAATTCACATTGCTGAAACCAGCGCCAAATCATCAAACTACTATAAAATTCATGCACATGAACTGATAGTTGACATCAGATAAGCTGAAGATTTTACAAATCTATATACAATCTCGGAAATAACATGTAAGCCTGTGTAGACCACAAACATCATTGCAAGTAAGGCAAATCTTCACCCAAAATAAATTTCATAATCAATGGAAATATCACTGAAATTCACTTAACTTCATGTGATTCTGAAGTGAAATGCTTTTACTGCGTCAAGTGGTACATGTGTCAATTAATGTATGATGATGGAATTTCTTTTTCCATGTGAAAATCATGTAAATCCTTATTTGAATGTTGGATAATATCTGCCCCAATGATTAATGTAAAGTGAAGATTTTGTCGATGTTGGCTTCGCCTCAGCTATCGAGCAGGAGATGCCATTCACAGACGTAATCTGTAAATTTGCAGACTTTTCATTTTGTTGCAGATTTTTGTATTCCTAGTGATTTGTAGTGACATTTGTGCATTTACAGACATTTGAGATATTTCGATTTCAGATAAGTACTCAGTTTGCAAACGTACTAGGCAGTGGAAGATGTATAACCAAATATATATACAATTGATATGACAAATGTAAATTTTATTTTATCGTTTAGTCTGACTACTATGATCTACGTTGCTAAACGTCGGTATCCACTCAGTTCATTAACAGTAAAGTTATGAGGCTAATGGAAATGGGAATTTTAAAGGCTCTGATTTTTCCCGAAACGCTACCTGCATTTTAGTCATTTGCGCTAGGGTATGATATATCCGTAGTCAGTTCTAAATTAGCTGAATTGAAAAGGCAATTGTAGGGCAGTTTGGAAGACCGAGCTCGGTGTTCAGGAACCTTCAGAAGACCTCCGATCAGTTATCGTTAATGAACAGGCAATTCAGGAACAAAAATTGGATGACATTGATCGTCTTCTGATTTCAGGACAATTCCCCAAACGGGAGAGGATATCGAACTCGCAGTATAGAATTGAAGTTTTTCTTTGAAGTTGGAACTCAGGCACAATTTTTCCCAGAATTCAAGTTGACTTCCCAGGGATTCGAGAAAACTCCCTGAAGTGTAGAGAGGGGCACTGCCTATGATTTCTCGGAAAATCAGGAAAGTTCTCCGGATGATGCGTGAGGGAGGTAAAGCTCCCCCTTCAGATCAGGGAAGTTAGTTGGAACTTCCTTTCTCCTAGGCAGCTTTTTTCCAGAGCTAGGTGTGACATTTCAGAACTCAGGCAAGTTTCTCCCAAATTGATTGATGGGAATGAATGAACTCCATGAGTACGTGAAGTCTTCCTTCTAATTTGGTACCTTGAACAATTTCAGATGAGCACTCCCCCAGAGTTCTGAACTATGAGAGTTCAGGCTCGAGTCGGGAAAATTCAGGAGCAAATTTGGGGTGCATGTCCATAGAAGATAATAATAAGATTCGATAAGACTTTCATGATGGATAGATAAACTCGGAAAACCCCTCAGTTCAGGAAGAAACTACCGTAGAGGGCACTACTTGTGGATCAGATGAATTTTTAAATCATTAAAGATCTCAGAAATTCTGGAAAGTTCTACTCTCAAGTTCCGAAGGTAATTTGGTTGGAAACACAGTAATTTAGGCTCCTTAAAATTCAGATCAATCAGCGACTCAGTGAGGCTTTCAGTTCAGGAGAATCCCAGATGTTAGATGAACACGATAAAGATCCCGAGAATTTAAATTGATGGTGGGATTCTCAGTTGATCGAACTCAACGAAGCTGGAATGTTGAAATTGAATTGCCTCCCAAGTTTGCCAGAGATCCTGAAATTTGCCTGAGAATTTTCCCGGAGATTTACAACAGGCGTTGCGCCGACCATGATTTCAGGGATGTCGCTGACTAACCGAAGGCAGTCTATACAAGTGAATTCAATTGACCCGTAATTATATTCATCGCTCATGTTAATATACAGATATGGTACGCATATTTCTGTATCGTTCGCGATACTGAAGTTACATATGCAGGTACATTTCCTTGTGCCTCAAATAAACTCGTTTAGACGATCAATCGTCTTCCTGAGTGGCTGAAATGAAACAATGTAAAGTTTATTAATATATCGGCAGTGATGGAATGAACCCAGGTTCGGAGAATCAACATCGTCGATATAAGTAGACCGAATATGTAATAAACTCGAACTGCTGAACCATTAATTAATGGAGGGTGGGAAAGGTTTTATGACGAGACCCCTCGCTGTAAATAAGACACGAATAGTCAGTAACGGCCTCGACCTAAATCTTAACATCAAGTTTAGTAATGATGGGAAACAGTTTTTTTTGCCTGAAATGGTAATGTGACTGGAAGATTGACTCTGTTATTCAGTAGTTGTGACAGACCAGACAGGAATGTTGAATTTAATCAAATGAGCAAATTTTGATTTTCAATGCAAGGCTGGGACAATGGGTACGGGAAAACTATGAAGGTATTGTCATCCCAACTCTTCAGTGTCACTTTAAAAATGAGACAGTAATTAATGAGTTGCATATGTGGAAATGTTTAAATCTGGCTATAGAGAGATGACGCCAGCTCGCTCGTCTTTTGTGAAGAGTCTGATTTTATGAAACAAATTACAGACTTTTATAGGCGTTCCCAGACGAATTTTATCGCGAACATTTAATATCTGGCATCCTGTATCGAACTGATCTAACGCATCAATGGCCTGTTGATGATTCGCCTCGATATCGAAATGTATTAACACATCCAACCGGTAGATGTATGCTACACCCTCGCCTATCGTACACTCTCGCTTCACTTTACTCAATTTTTGAGTACAATTGTATGCCTATCTCTTTTCTCTCACGGATATATTTACTCAATTTTATTTAAAGAGTGGATCAAGCTCCAGTTTTGGGTAGATCAGTTTTGAAATTAGTAACCTTCAATGGCAATAATTAATACTCAAAGTGAAATGAAATGAAACGGGAGTAATAGGTTTCCATGCAATACTAGCGCTGTAAGGTTTATTCCAGCCGTTAAATACCTTGCAACGGCTCTTCGCCTCGACATTGGAGGCCTTTGCCTGTACAGATATGGCAACATCTGCTCTTTATAACAATAACCAGTCTCGCTCTCGATGCGCAATGAGAAATAACGATGGATGAATCATCTTCGATGCAAATGCAAACTATACCCGCTAGTCCATTCGATAAATCTCCAGGCAAACGTTCCGAATGCAATACCTTTGGAAACCGCTGCGCCATTTAATCCAGACTCGGATAGAAATGGCCGCTCGTGTTGAGATTCGTCAGGCTGATTCAAATGTGAAGTAGCTCGTTTTTCTTTCTCCTTTTTTCCATTTATCAACTCATTCATTTATTTATTGAATTTGTTTTGTTAATTACAAGTTAATTACCATCCTTCCTACAATTGGAACGATCAACAATCAATGGCGATTTATCAGATGATCAATTACACCTTGAAGCGGCACCTTGATTCCCATACATATTTGCTGTAGCTGTGCTGTGTGTATTTGAGTGTGTTCGTGGTCGTGTGGGGCATTGGGACCGATACAATCCTGACTGAACCAGAGAACAAACATTTATGGGACCTGCTGTCTTAGGGATTTGTCTGTAGTTGATTCTCTTGCAGGCAATGTTGTATCTGTCGGCAGTTTCTGTAGTAATTATGGCATGATTCATGCTCATCAAGGCAGACATCTCACTTCCTGAACATGAAGAATCAGTAACCGTACTTTCGCGCGATGCCTTTTCACACCTCATGGAATTCCGACAGAGCAAGTATTTTCGTGGCAACAACTCACGCCTCGCTCGTTCATGGGAGAAAATCCATTTCAGGACTCCCAGGCTCTCCTCGCCCCTGTGTATGATGATGATGCTGGACTGAACCATCCGCCAGAACCTTCCCTCACCGCCCCTCAGTCCACCTTTGGCACATAGTATTTAACGACGACTCCAGCGAAGCTGTGATTTATGCGCGGAATTATAGCCGTATTAATAATCACAACGGCACAATTTGACGAACATACTTAGCATGGAATTTACCTGGCGATAACTCCTCACCCCTCTTTAAACGACGTGAATGTACCCCTTGTATCGCATCATGCAGATACTAGAGTATCAGTTAACATGGATGACCAGCCGCCAGGTTACCCGGTTGAATTGGGCCTCATTTTCGTGTATTCGATGTAACAGATACTGAACGCAGATCTGGTTCTGTCAGAGTGCTGAGCGATTAAATCGATTGAATTAATTGCACAGAATCTTCGGTCCTATCTGAGTTTGAACGTAATTAACTCCGCCACGACATGTTGATTTGAGTGTGTTTTAGGTGTATAAATAGGTCATTCAGCACGAGACTTCAGATAGGCCAGCTGTAGTGGACATTGGTACCGAGTTTCAATTCAATGAACAGTTTGGAGATTTTATCGTGCCGTAGTGGCCCTGCAGATCCGGAATCGGGGTGGATCCCAATGAAAACGGAAGATAGCATTTGTCTTCGCAGACAATGAACGGGCATTCCGGTGATCATCGAATAAACGGACACCCTTCGACACGGCCATTCGTGACCGGCCATGCTAGCAGGCTTAGTTCAATACGCCTCTGACCGTCGCCGATGAGAATTCGTAATCCCAAAGTATGTGAACATTCTAGTAACGACTGTCAGGTATCCTCGGTATGATGATGATGATGATGATACCGATGTCCTCGGAGGAACCAGTTGATCACGCCCGCATGGACGTAACAGGCGGAGGATATTTTGCGTTTACTGTTCAGTTGCGACCGATTATTAACAAGACTAACAAATCCTCTCTTCCGTGTTGCCGATAAGCGCAAACTGACACTTGTGCAGTATGTCATATCAGCCTCAGTCATGAAGACTAATACCTAGATGAAGCTCGATTCAAAGTAATTATCTCCCCTTGGGAATGACGGCGTGTATCCATTGTCACGTTTTAGTTTGGTTCAAAGTCCCCAGCGCCACCGCCGCGTAATCGCTGCATTCGGGGCGCGTTTGTCGATGACAACCGGTCGTGGATGACGCTTGTTACGATTCCAGACCATCCTCAATGCACGAAGGTATCGTCTGCTACACCGCCGTCAGTTATCCTGGAATACCATCATCGGCAATACAGCGAATCCTGGGCATGGCTCACGAGACAAACATTCCCGCCGTGGCCCCGGCAGCAGACTGACAACGGCTGAGCTCATCAAAGTCGCAGTCTGTTGCGAAAAGATGCTCTCATTTCTATGCAATCCTTCCTCGCCCATCTAGCACCGGGTCCGTCACATTTGACTAATTACGTCGCTGATTCGTTTCATCGTAATCACTATATGCCTGCGATCCATCCATGCATGCTCTCAACGATATCGCGCGCAGGTACGCGCTTCATCTAAACAGGAAACGCAAAGGGGACATCTGGCGACAAAGGTCACCCACCACAATCAGCACGGAAGAAAGGCAGCGTGAGCTCTGACACATGACGTGAACCTGCTATCAACATAGCACTCTTCAATAATGAATCACGCGTTGCGTTAAATTTGCTCCGTGCGGATGAACGACATTCTGGCCTTTGCTATTTCTCATCCTGCGTAGTGCGGCGCTGTCTTTAACAAACGTCATCTAGATGGGACAATGCTCTTTTCCATCTTTAACCATGGCATGCTGCGGCAATCCAGGCAATGAACGGTATCATGCAGTGACATCTGGAGCACATTCTGATTGGCTGGCTTGACCAATAGATGAGATCGTTCTTTGGAATTGGTTTCGTTTGTCATGGATTCAGAGATGAAGCTAGAGTAGCCTGACTATGAATAAGTCTAATTGTTAGCGTTTCCCTCGTAGTGAGTGTAGACTGTTTATGCGCGCATTGACCTCGAGATGGATATTTTAACACGCCGTGTACATTTTTTTCGGTGGAATCGAAAACCATAAAGTATTTCTACTCCTGCTGCGTCGCTTTGAAGCGGTGTGCTGCCTGTCATCGTGAAAAACTGTAAGTATATTCTTCAGTTTCATAATTAAAGCAGCGTATTGGAATCTTCCGTCTTTAACCCTGGCCCAGTCTCCCATACTCTCCTCTTCAAGTGGCCCAGAACTTCTCGATTGGGCAGAGCTGGAGCGCGTTAACAGAGATTGGCATGCTTGGACACCACCCGGAATCTTTGGCCAGCCATTTTCTTCAGCCCCCGTATCTCAGTAGGCCGATCGGCCAGAACGCAATGTCGTCATCCTTGTGTTCCTTTGTGAGCCTCTGCTGTACTGTGAATCCTCTGGTCACGCTGCCAACTGACAAAAGGAGGGGGACATATCATCCCCTTTTCGCTGATTATAGCCGCAGAACATTTTGGGAGCTCAATGATAGCATATGGGAAGGCTGGTACAAAACGCTGAGTGGGTAGATGACCCATCAACTATTATGCTCAGATCTTGAAACAACGAGGATGATACATTATCAATTTTAGATAAAGACGGAATGACTCATTTTGGGTAATGGGCACTAGATACAATACACAAAGTATGATCAACGATAAAATATTATCTCGACCAATACCACATGTAAATGGTATATGCCAAATTGCATCACTTTAATGGCTGTAACATTTGGGATGATTTGGCAATTTTAGTGAAATTACACCTGGCGTGTATTCTTGGTTGCGTTAATTGTGAGTGTTTCGAGACTCGAGAGAAACATCAAGTGCGCGAACCACGCCGACAACCCCTTCTTCGCGCCGGGTAGCTTCAGAAGATGTTAATGATTCGCAGGCTGATGTCTTTGGCTGTCGATCCGGGAAAATTGAGTGGTAGTGTTTCGGCAATGAAGTCGCAAGCAGAATGAGTTGCTGCCTTTGGCTGAGTTTGTTCGTGTGTGAACAGAACTGGCTACTTTCATGTAACCTCACACTGTAAATGGCCAAGTATCAACTTGACTGCTTCCGTGCTAAAACGCAACATTCCCTGTTGGCTGCTTTCTTTGTCGCCTCCAAGGATATTCACCAGGTGTGCAAGACGAATGGTGTCAGCTCGTGCTGAAGAATCCCAAATCTCAAGCAGGTGCAGAGCATGGTATTATGCTATAATGAAACACGAGACTTCATGCTAAAGTTGTCGCTACAGAACAGAGGCGGGAGAAACGTTCATTTCGGTTCGGCATTCAATGCAGAAAACGGGCTTTGGAGCCTGAAGAATGCAGTGAAGATAAAATGCCTAAACCAAAACTGTTCCTGGATATCTGAAATCAGTTGAAACATGTTTTAGGTTGGTTAAGTGATGCAATTCTATGTGAACGCCTTTAATGAGCTGACTGGTATTTCATCAGGTTCATGAACCTCAATGAGTGAATGATAGTGTGGCAATGTCGTGACAGATGCAGTCCTAGTGGCGCACTTGTGCCCATTCCGTGATGTATGTAACGCTGAAATAAGTTAAAATAATAATGACCGTAGTGGATAACATTCAGACTCTATTATGGATCTGGTGGAAGCAAATAGGATCATGATGTGTTCCGTCACCAATATCCTCCCATGCGCGAGACGATCTGTGATGATGTTATTTTGGAAGATAGTGTTCTCATCACCATGGAATACAGGGTTTCTATACATGTAGGGGATTTGGGGTAGAGTGGGTTGATTCGTTAGAATATTAAAAGCTTTTTCAGTAGTATATGAGCACGATCAAGTGCGCAGATTTTGCCAGTCGAATGTGTGACCGATCCTTGACTACCTGTCATGCTTGGCAAAGTCTGTGTTTCCTGTTTCAGGTACTACCTCAAGATGCCCTCCGTAATTTCAAACTATGTATTTCACATTTTCTGTGTGAACAACTCAATGCTTTCTCTTCTGGCTTTGTTCTAGCCAAGGCTGTCTATAAATGAGTGATGAGAATTTCCTTCTCAAAAGACAGCATCATTCGTGGGATAATGTAATGCACAAACT
>JASCZW010006865.1:0-80211 GCA_034211315.2 Aedes japonicus | reverse complement strand
ACCTAAGAAAAGCTAGGGAGTTCCAAGGACTACCGGATATGCTCACCGAGCTTTATAAGACCTCAGTAAGTGTTTTGAAATTTTAGAAAATTTCAAGAAAGGCAGCATGTTTAACTTATAGAGAAGCTCAGATTATCATCGCAGAAAATCAAACAGCTCCAACAAATCTCAGGAAATTTAAAGCTCAGGGAGCATCTAAATATTCTAAAAGAGCTTCCAAAGAAGAGCAATGAGCTGAAAGAGGAATTTAAAGAACTTTCGAAAACGCTTTTGAAGAAAATACAGAGATGCCTTTTGAAGCTTGTATCTACAAGCAAGTAGAGTTCACAGTGCAGCTCGAGAATATTTTCAGAAATGCACTAGTGCATCTAAATACTTACAGATTTTCCAGAGAATTTCAGAGAATGCTTCAGAGGAAATCAGAGAGATTCCAGAAAATTCTGAAGCGCTTCTAATGATGTCCAAGCAAATTTCAGAGAAGCTCAGGAAGTTTACGAAGCAGCTCAAGTTATTTCAAGAGTAGCTCAAGAAATTTTCACAGACTTCCAGCAATTCTTTTGAAAGATTCATAAAGTGCTGCTTAAAGCTTACAGGGTTGCCAGAAGAGATCAGTGTACTACAAGGAATCTCAGATTTTAGAGAAGCTCTAAGCACTTTCAGAGATACTCAAGTAACTTCCAGAGGAGCTTAGGGAGCTAACAGAAAAGCACAGGAAATTTCAAGAGTAGCTCAAGAAATTTTCAGAGAACCTTCGAGGAGCTTCAGGAGAAGCACAGCGAATATTAGCAGAGAACCCCATGGAACTTCCAGAGACGCTCAGAACATTTTCAAAAAAGCTTTGATGACTTTTGAAAACTCAGAGAGCTTTCAAAGAAGTTTTTTCAGGGATTTACAAGAAAAGCTCAGGAAGCGAGTGCTCAGCGAGTTTCATGACAGCTCATGAAGTTATCGTATGCCAAGCCAATTTATGTAGCTTCCAAAGACAGGCAAAGAATTTCCAAATACCATCAGAAGGATGTAGATAGGCGCAGATGTTTTTAGGAGAAGTTAAATGGGTATGAGCGTCTCATTAAATTTACAAAAACGTTCAGAGAGCATGCAAATCTGTTAAGAAGAGTTTCAAAACAAACACACGGAGCTAGAAGAAGAGTTTTAAGAACAGGCATAAATGGTAGAGAAAGTCACGTAAACAATGCTCACGTAAACTTCTAATGATGCTCATTAGAAGCTTGTGGTGATGCTCAGATGGCGTTCGAAGAAGTTCAGTAGTTCAAAAATATGTCTGAGAATAGGAAGCTTAAATAGCATCTAAATAATCTTAAAAAACTTCCAAAAAAAACAAGAAGCGTCATTTTAAGAACTTTTAGAAGTCATTTTAAGAACATTCAGAAACGTTTTCTAAGAACTAGTAAGAGGAGCTTCCAGCAAAGCGCAAGGAAGTGCATTTAAAGGTTTTCAGGGTTTTCAAAAGATTTCGGGGGACTTCAGAGAAACTCAAAAAGATTCGATAGATGCTCAAAGCGCTTCCAAATATGCTCAAGTAACTTTCCGAGCAACTCAGAGAGTTTACAAAGAAGAAGAATATTTCCTCAGCGAGTATTTACAAACTTCGGCGAGCTTACAAAGAACCTCAGGAAATTTACAGAAAAGCTTAATGACTTTTGAGCTCAGGAAGCTACTCAAGAGCTCATGAAGTTGACATAAAAGCCAGTAAAACTTTCAAAGCCATAAAAGAATATTCAAAAAATTATAAGAAGCTTGTGGAGAAGCTCAGATGACTTTCAAAGATGCTAAGGGAACTCATGAGAAGCTCATGAAATTAACAAAACCATTCAAAGAGCTTCCAAATGAGCTTAAAAAAAACTTTCAACGAAGCATAAAGAGCTGGTAGATGAATTTTAAGAACATTCAGAGAAGTTTCTCTCAGATACGGTTGCTAAGAGCTTCCAAGGCGAGCTTCTAGTGAAGTCCTGGCAATATTTTTAGAGAGTGCATTTTAAAGCCTACAGAATTTCCAGAAGAGCTCAGGCTGCTTCAGAGAATCTCAGAGAGATTCCAGGAAAGCTCTAAACGCTTTAAAAAATACGCAAGTAACTTTCAGAGAAGCTTAGGGAGCTAATTAAAAAGCTTTCAAAAATTCCAGAGAAGATCAAATTTTATTTGCAGAGCTTCAGGGAGCTTCGCGAGAAACACAGCGAGTATTTGCATACAACCTCAGGAATCTACAATAGAATCTCAGAAAAAGACAACAAATGATGTCTTTTCAAGACGCTTCCATGAAGCTTGGGGAATTTCCAGAGAAGCTCAGGAAGCTTCCCTAGAGCTTACAGAGTTGTTATAGAAGCAAATATAGCTTCCACAGACACCCAAAAAACTTCGTAAAAATTATTAGAAGCGACTTTCTGAAGATTCGTGAACTGCTCTAAAGTTCTGTCATGTCTGGTGTTTCTTTCTTAAGTTCTGAGGACTATTCTGAAGAATCGTCATACAATGTAATGCTCTGAGGTTTTCTCTGAAATTCGGTGAACTTGTCTGAAGTTCCGTGATCTTCTCTGAAGTTTCGAAGACTTATCTGAAGTTTTGAGGATTTATGTGTTGTTTCAACGACGTATATAAAGTTTCGTGGACTTTTCTGAAGTTCTCGAATATTTTTGAAACTTTGTCAAATTCTCGGAAGTTTTCGAAATCATGCTGAAGTTCTTGGACCTTTTTTGAAATTTTCGAGACTACTTGAACTTCTCGGAACTTATCTAGAGCTTTTGTGACTTCTATAAATTTCTCTGAACTTTTCTGAAATTTTAGGTTGCTATTTGAAGTTTGAAGGAGTTCTCTGAAATTATAAAAAGTTATCGTATATTTTTTAGATTTCTTTGAAGCTTTGGAATTTCATTGAAATTTTCTGGAGTTTGCTGAAGTTTTCTGGGGTTATCTGAACTTGACTTAAATTCTCGGATCTTTTCTGAAGTTTTCAGGACTTGATTGAAGTTCTTTTAACTTCACTGTAATTCAACAGACATCCCTGATGTCCTTGGAACTTCACTGAAGATATTGGGACTTGCATGTAACTTTCTTCTATGGACTTTACAGATGTTCCAAAAAGGGCTGTTAAGTTCCGACGACTTTTCTGAAAATCCGTGAATTTCGCTGAAGTTCCGTAAACTTTTCTAAGTTTCGTAATATTTTTTCCGTGAACTTCCCTGAAGTTCTGTGAGCTTTTGTAAAGGACAGCGATCTTCTTTAAAGTACCGTTAATTTCTCTAGCGTATCGTGAACTTTTTTAAAATTCCATAAATCCCTCTAAACATCCGTAAACTTCTCTGAAGTTCCGTGAACCTCTTGAAGTTTCGTGAATTTCTCTGAAAATCTTAGAACTTCTCTGTTGTTTCGAGAACTTCTCTAAACTTCCGAGGATTTATCCATATTTCTCCAAATTATTTATGTTTCTCCAAATTACAATGAACTTCTTTAAGATTCCATGAATTTTTCGAAGTTCTTTGACCTCTTCTGAAGTTCCATGAACTTCTCTGAAGTTCCGAGGACTTCTCTAAAGTTTCGTGTGCTTCTCTGAATATCTGTGAACTTATCTGAAGCTTCGTAAATTTCTCTAAATAATGTCACGTAAGATCCATGAACTTTTCTGCAGTCTTCACCGAAGCTCCAAGGACTTCTCTATAGCTCCGAAGAATTATCTGAAGTTCCGTGAACTCCTTTGATGTTTTGTGAACTTTTCTGAAGGTCTGAGAACGAAGGTCTGAGAACGATTCTCAACTTCCGAGGATTTCTCTGAAATTCCATGAACTTCTCTATAGTACCGTGAACTTCTCGAAAGAACCGCGATTTTTATTAAGATTTCGAGAACTTTTTTGAAGTTCTATGAATTCTTCTAAAATTCCTTGAATTTCTTAGAATTCTTAGAACAGACAGAGATGCTTTAAATAAACTTGCAGATATGGTTTTGGGACTAGGTAAGGGAACTTCCAGAGAAACTCAGCGAGGAATTTCCAAAAACATCCTGAAAAAACTTCTAGTAAAGGTCCAACAGAAGAGTTCAGAGAAGCTCTCAGAGATTGCAGAGAAGCTGAAAGGCCTTTCAAATAAGCTTAAGGAACTTTCAGAGAAGCTCAGAGAAATAAAGTTGCAGAGGAGTTTAAGGAATATTTAGAGGAGATTCGAGAGCTCTGAAGAAGCTGACGGAGTCACCTTGAAAAGAAATTCTAACAGCTTACAGAGAAACGTAGTTAGTGTTCTAGAGAATCAGCTTCCAGATCCATGTGCTTTTAGAGTGGTTAAGGTAGCTTTCTAAGCATTTCATATGATAAGTTCAGGCTCTATGAATATTTAGGAACCGAGCAAAGGACGATACCAAATTGACAACAAATAATAATACCAGGTTTCATTGATTTGATCGTTGAATTTGACATCATTGAGATAACAGATTGAGTAACATAACAATACTCGTTGAATATCATAACAATGACTAATTTTATTATCACTGCGCACATCTTGATAACAAAGCAAATTAATAGTACCATTCGAAGAATTCTTTTGCGAGCAGGATACCATTCTTATCGAGCCAGCTAGTAACCAAACAGAACGTTGAAGCAAAGTTTCGTCACCAAAACTCGGAGCTCGGAAATTGTACCAGCAGGTTTTGACAAAGTACCAAGGATGCCTGTTCATCGACGATGAAAACTACATCAAAATGGATTTCGGCCAGCTTCCTGGCCAAAAAATCTACATGGCGACGGCACGAGGAGGTGTTTCTGTGAAGTTAAGTTTGCTTTTATGGACCAATTTGTCAAAAAACTGATGATTTGGCAAGGATATGCAGCTGCGGAGCAAAGACCAAAGTGAATAAGACGATGGACTCGAAGCTGTACAAGGAAGAATGCCTCGAAAACCGCGTACTACCTTTCATAAAAGCCCATAAAGGTCCCGTGAAGTTTTGGCCAGATTTGGCGAGTTGCCACTACAGCCGGGAAGTCATCCAGTGGTACCGCGATAATAACGAAGATTTCCACCCAACTGCCCGCAGTTCCGACCCATCGAGAGATTTTGGGCAATAATGAAGCGGAAGCTTAAAAAAGTGGGAAAACGGCTCGGGATGCGACTCAGATGACCAAAATGTGGAACAAATGTGCCAAGGAAGTTGACTTTGGAGGGGTGCAGCGTTTGGTGGGAGGAATAAAGAAGAAAGTGCGAGTTTTCATTAGAAACGAAGAGAAATGATTTGTATTGATACTTTTTCTTAAATAACAGTGAATTGCCTTTGTTTTGATGTATTAAACTTATTTATACGTCAATCCGTTACTGAGATACAGATGATTTTATTATTCCAGATTCTAAATGGACATAGATTTAAATCATGTCCGATATTTTGACCTAATGAAAAGTTTGTGCTATGTCAGGTTCTGAACTTCAATTTAAAAAAATGGAATCATCTGAAAAAAAAAATCTATTTCCCATGAGATAATAGCATGAGCTTCGATAGAGGTTCTCAAAACTTGCCTCGCAATACTCCCTGAACTTATTTGGATGCGTTTTGAGTTTTTTTGGTAGATTCTTTGTGAGGCTCTTCAGCTTCTCTGGAAACATCTCGAGTATCTATAATTTAGAAGAAAAATTAGTAATCTCCATTTAATTCCAACTACCTTTGCTTATCTTCGACAGATACGCGTATTTCGTCTACAATGTGCAGACTTCTTCAGTGTCTCGTACTAATAACTCGACTGAAAGAAAACCTTCGCCACCTGCCGTATATATACTATTTTCTAAATACAAAAAGTTTACCTATCATTATGTTGTTTATACCTATCTTATTATTAGTTTGTTTATACCTATCCTGAGTCAAAAACAAGTGTACTTAATATCTAACTCGCTTCTTTCTCATCTATACCTAACATACTTATTGTGTAGCAGCGGGTGCTCCGCTTCGTCGGGTTTGATGTCGTTTGGGTAGTAAGTTGAAGAGCCATGTGTAACCGTTGCCTTGGTCTTTGTTTAGTAGATTTGTGTTCTGTTGTTTGTTTATTTCTAAGCTTTCTGCGACGTCTAATTTCCAGGGTGTAGATGTAGTCCGTAATATTGTGATGTCATTCGTCGTTATGTCGTGATTTTCCGTGAAGATGTGTCCTGCGACTGTTGATTTGAAGTTATGTGAAATTCCTTTCTCGTTCTGTTTGACGGCCTTAGTCACCTCCGCTAGATGCTCCTTGAACCTTGTTGCCAAGGTTCTCTTTGTTTGACCTACATATATTTTGCTGCAGTGTTTACACTTGATTCTGTATACCCCTGCTCTGCCTAATGTGTCTACTGAGTCTTTGGTGGAGCCTAACATCGATGCTAATTGGTTGTGCCTACTAGAAAAAACTAAGTCTAAGCCAAATTCCCTAAGTCGTGGTTGAGGCTTTTGTGTACTGTCTTTATCGAAGGGGACGAATACACGTTTTAGGGGTTCAGGTGAGTCTGAGAGGGTTGTTAGTGATTTCCTATGAAGATGTTTTTTCTTTTTGTTGATGATCGCTTGAATTGTCCTCTTTTCGTACCCATTGAGTCTGGCAGTTTCGAAGATATATGCTAATTCTTTGGCTTTTCCAGTTTTATTGAGAGGAAGGGTGAACATCCGGTGGATCATGTGGTGGAAAGTGGCCATTTTGTGCTGAAAAGAGTGGTTTGAAGTGTATGGGATGACTCTTTGGGTGTTTGTGGGTTTTCTGAAGATTTCAAACTCTAAAGGAGATGGCGACAATAATTCTCTCTTTACTAAAGGGTGTCCACGATGAAATTGCCACACTATGAAATTGCTCTAACTTTTTAACCGTAGGGTAGAATTTAATGAGCATTTGGGTGGATTTAGTTCATAGTGCATTATTTACATCCTGCAAGTTTTAAAGTCCTGTGATCAAAACTCGCGGAAATGGAGTCGAAAGAACAGCTCGTGCGTGATAAAATCTTGCGCATTCATCACGAGAACAAGGATCTCTCGCATCGTTCCATCGCTAAAACGTTGGGAATCGCGAATTCCACGGTGTCGCGAGTGATTAAGCGGTTCGAGGAACGGTTGACCACCGATCGGAAGCCCAGAAGTGAAGGAAAAAGTATTCCGTACAACACCAAAAATCACAACCGCGTAGTTGGGGCCTTCAACCGACATCCGAACGCCTCCGTTCGGGATGTGGCTAAGAAGCTGCACCTAAGCCGAAGTTTTGTCCAGAAGGCCAAAACTAAGGCTGGGCTTCGAACGTTCAAGGTACAAAAGGCCCCTAATCGCGACGAGATGCAGAACAAGTCCGCCAAAACCCGTGCCAGGAAGTTGTACCTCAACATGCTGACGAAAGTTGAATGCTGCATCATGGACGACGAAACATATGTGAAGGCCGACTTCAAACAGATCCCCGGCAACCTGTTTTTCACGGCCAAGGATAAGTTCAGCGTTCCTGAGCATGTCCGCACTCAGAAGATGTCCAAATTTGCGAAGAAATTCCTGGTTTGGCAAGCCATCTGCACGTGCGGGAAGCGGAGTGCACCTTTCGTGACCCAGGACACGATGAACGGACAGGTGTACATAAAGAGTGCCTCCAAAGCGGCTGCTTCCTCTCCTGAAGGCCCACAACGTCCCAACAATCTTCTGGCCGGATTTGGCCTCATGCCACTACTCCAAGGACGTGCTGAAGTGGTATGCGGACAATAAGGTCAATTTCGTGCCGAAAATGTTCAACCCTCCCAACACTCCGGAGCTCCGCCCCATCGAGAAGTACTGGGCGATTATGAAGTAGCACCTTCTCAAACGACCTAAGGTAGTGAAGACAGTCGAGGAACTGAAGAAAGTATGGGTTTACATGCAAAAAACGGTTGATTCACAGGTTGTGCAGAATCTTATGGCCGGGGTTAAGGCCAAGGTGCGGGCATTTGCGTATGGACTGTAAATAAAATACGAGTAAAATGGTAAAATGAAGTTTAATAGTTATTTATCAATCCCTGAAAATTTGATGGCAATCGGATGAAAACTCGAATTTTGCGAATCAATTTTGTGTGTGGCAATTTCATCGTGGACACCCTTTAGAAGGTCGAGGAATGCAAGTTTTCCATCCTTTTCTATTTCATGGGTGAACTTAATGTCTTTGTGGAGATTGTTGATTTCTTGAAGAATTAGGGAGAGATCGTCTTTTTTCACTACGGCGAAGATGTCGTCGACGTATCTCCACCAACGAGTTGGGAGTAATCCTTTCGCTTTTAGGATTGTCTCCAAATTCGCCATAAAGAGTTCACAGAGGAATGGGGATGAGGATTTCCCATAGGGGCTCCTTTTAATTGTTTATAGAATGATCCTCTGAAAGTGAAGTAGTTCTCTTCCATGCAAAGTCGAGTCAGCTTAAGGTACATCCGCACCTTTTGCTTCCATGTTGTGTCATCCCCCTGTTTCAAAAGCCAATCTTCTAGAAGGTTAATTGCGTCCTTGATAGGTACGCTAGGGAAAAGGGCCGTGACGTCGAAAGATACCATAACTTCATTGTCATTTATATGACCTGATGACTGTAGCTGTTGTACAAATTCTTGGGAGTTGCGAACTGAGCTTGTTGGGAATTGCTCGGAGATACCTTGAAATCATTTTACTAGCCATTTTGCTAGCTTATGGGCTGGAGATCCTACAGATGAAACAATCTCCCTCATTTCGTTTCCGGGTTTGTGGACTTTTGGGAGGCCTTTAATTCTGGGGAGGATGGGGTTTGGTTCGCGAAGGCGGACTGCTGCATCCCCTAATGCTGCTTTACACTCCTTTAGTGTTTTGTCCACGTGTTTCACCATGTTTGGTAGGGGGTCTACCCGAAGCTGCCTATAAGGGCCATTATTGATCTTCGAAGCCATTTGCTTGTCGTAGTCCTCCTTATCCATGATGACGACTCTGTTGCCTTTGTCTGCTTTTAAGTAATAAACAGGCTTTGACTTCAGCTCCTTAACGATGCGAATTTCCTTGTCGTTGATGTGTTTTTGTTTTTGTCCGTCCTTAATAATGTTCGAAGTGATTATCCTGGCGGTGTTTTGTAAAGATGTCGGAAGAGTGTTTGAAATTGCTGTCTCCACGTCGATGATGATCTGTTCCACGTCGGGCATGGTTGTAACCGCGTATCCTAATCCTTTGTTGAGATGAGACAGTTGTTCTTCCGTGAATGCGGTCGTCGATCGGTTGACAACCAGTCCCTCAATGGAGTGGACCACCGGTGTCGTGTTGATGGTGGGTGTAAGTGTGGCTTGTTTCTTGGTGTGATGTGTGGTCCGAGTCTGTTGGGATTCTATTCTCAGCTTGTTGAGTTTCCTATCGAGAACCGTTCGTTTCCTATTCGATTCGCATTCCTCTGCTATCTTGACTCGGGATAAGAACTCCTGGAATTTTACGGGATACTCCTTGGCTAACTTCAGGTGCAGAGAATAGCACTCCAAAGTTTTCCGGTCCAGTTTGTTGAATAGTCGTTTGATGCTGTCTTTGATGAATTCTGCTTCCATTTTCCTGACGATGTTGGCGGGTGTCGATGTTCGTATTTTAATCCTATGACTTACTGGTACAACTTTATACTTTAAGCATTTCTTCAGAAATGCTACGTCCTTCCTAAGTGCGGCGATGGTTTTCTTCAATCCGATGAATTTGTTGGGCTCTGACGGCTGGGTTGCCATTATGAATCCTAGAGGGTTTGAGCTGTTTAGTGGAATTCTTGTAACTATAATTTAGAAGAAAAATTAGTAATCTCCATTTAATTCCAACTACCTTTGCTTATCATCTCGAGTATTCTAAATGTTTACAGAGCTTCACAGAGCTAGAAACTGCTCTATGTCCATAGCTCACCGAGATTCTCTGGAAACGCTCTAAAGCTCTTTGAATACACTCTGAGGCCTTTAAAAGCTCACTGAGCGTCCCTGGTAATACCACGAGCTTCTCTGGAAGTTCACAGAAATTCTCCGAAAATTCTTTCTGAGTTTCTATGATGGTTCTCTAACTTTCTTTAGATGCTTTCTGAGTTGCTCTGTAAGGTCTTCGAATTTTCCTCTTCCAGAATAACAATTTTAGTTTTATTCCAGCCGTACAGCACGGGAGGCTTTGTTGATAAAACTAAATTCAAAGCTGTTTTATCAACACCCAGTTGTCCTGAAAATTGATGGAATTCAATCAGGTTATCTAAAAGAGTGCTGGAATTGATCTCCGATCTACAGTTCATTTGCATTACGTTTAATATTTGGTGTATTTATTTTTCCAATTTCCAATGATTTCTTATATTACAATATTGCGATTAAAAGAAATCCCAGTTTTTCAAAATAAAAAGCCAATTAATCTTCGCAATGGCTACGATAAAACTATTTCGTCATTTGGTGACTTCCCTCAATGCAAATTTGCCGTTTAGTGCATTTACTGGAGGCAAAATGGTTTCATCATGCTTTTTCAACTGGCCATAATCCGATAATATAAATGAGTCCTTAAACGGTATTTCAAAACAGCAACAGGTGTTAAAGGACTTTTAGAAGACAAGGTTTCAAGATCGTATTAAAGAACCTGTCTAAAATATAAAACCTATTGGCACCTCTTGGTACCATAATAAAACCAAATTGATATCCAGTGGCGTTAATAAAACCTAATAAAGCTGTATGGTCTTGGCAATGCTACTTGGGTTTGCAATTTTGAATGCCCCATTAATTATTTCCAGCTCCTAGAAATTCTACGGAAGGTTCTGAATCTTCTCAGTTTTTTTAGATGTTTCCTGCGCTTGGTGTTGGCAGCCCCAGAGTTTGCAGCTTCTCTAAAAGCTCCTAGAGTAGCTCATGATACTATTTAAGCTTCACTAAAAGCTCCAGGAGACTTTTATGTAACTCCCTGAGCGGAGATGACCACAACATAGAAAATTACATTCATACCTCTCACGCCAAAGTCACGAGTTGAAATCTCAACCCCGGACAAGTTACGAAAATACCAAAAAGAGCTATTGGAGTGACTACGACGGAAGATGCTCCAGCTTGAGCCTGATAATCTCGATAATGAAGAAACAAAACTCTCTGAGCTTCTGTAAAAAGCTTTTTAAGACGCTATCTGAGCTTCTATAGAAGCTCCCTAATCTTATGCTTTGAACTTCTCTGAAAGCCTCCCGAACCTCTTTGGAAGCGCCTGGATCTTTTCTGGAAGCATTCGGAACTTCTCTGAAAATACTATCTGCGTTTCTCTTTTAAGCTTATAGAATATATTTTCAAGCACTCTAAACTTCTTTCGAGACTCCCTTAGCTTATTTTTAGGCTTCTAGAGCTTCTCTGTAATATCCATGTTTTGATCTTTTCTGGAAGCTCCTTGAGCTTCTCTGAAAGTCCGATGAGCTTCTTTTGCAATTTCTGAGACCTTTTCTGAAGGCGTGAACTTTTGTGGAAGATTTTTAAGCATTTCTGGATGCTCTTGTAGTGCCTCTGAAAATATTCGCTGAGTCTTATTAAAAGTCCATTACCTCGACTAGAAGCCAAAAACCATATTTCTTAGCATCTCTGCCCATGCTTAGCATTCTTCTTCCAGGTCCTTGTGTTTCTTCGAACGCCGTTTAGCATATTTGGTAACTCTTTGAACGTTTCCGTAAATTTTACGGGCTTCTTATGAGCTCCTTAAACTTCTTGCAAACCCATTTAAGCTTCTTTGTAACCTTTCGATAATTTTTCAGAAGTCCCTCGGGTATCTTGGAAAGCTATACTGGCTTCTATGACAAAAATATACTGGCTTCACGAGCTCTCAAAAAGCTTCCTGAGCTTCTCTGGTAATTCCATGAGCTTATTACAAGCTCTTAGAGTTACTTCAAAAGTCATCTCAGTTTTCCAGGAATTTCCTGAGGTTCTCTGATAATTTCTTTAGCTTTTTTGGAAGCTCTGGTATTTGCTTAGCACCCTTTACTACTTTGTCAATTTTAACAGCTTCGAAAGCTCTCTGAGCATCTTCAAAAATTTCCTGAGGTTGTTTGCAAACTCCTTGAGGTTTTTTTCTCATACTCAATTTGTTTTTTATTGAAGGCTTTTGAAGTTCTGTGAAACTTTTTTGAGCTTTCCGGAAGGAGAACTGCTGAACTTCATACATTATATTATATTATATTATATATATATACAAATATATTCCCTGAGTTGCTCTGGAAACTTCTCTAGAAAGTAGAGAAGTTCCAAAAAAGCATCTCTGTAATTCCTTACAAAGCTTTTTTGAAAGTTCCATTGTGTCCAAAAATGAACTACCTATATTATTTTTTTGAAAATGTCTTCATATTAAGGCGGAAACTGAGAAAAATAAGAAATTTTTGATGACCTCTCTGCATTAGGCTAACGAAGAACCAAATAAATAGAACCAATGGATCTCTTTACGTATTCGAACAGTAAGGCTTCTGGAAACTCATTTAGTTTCTTGGAAGCTTTTTCTCACTGAGCTTTTTTGGATCCTCCCTAAGCTTCTGTGAATACTCGCTAAATTTCTCTGAAAACACACTGATTTTATAATACTAACAGCTTCTCTAGAAGTTCCCAGAACTTCTCTGAAAATACTCCCAGAGCATCTTAAAGTTCTCTGAGCTTTTTTGGAAGCTTCGTGATTTTCTTCGAAAATCAAATAAACTCCACGGAAGGTTCTCAATCTTCTCTGAAAACTTCCTGAGTTTTCGAAAGCTTGTCTGAATCTGTTGGCAGTATGTCAACAAGCTTTTCGTAGCTTTTTTGGAAGCTCTCTGAGATTCTCTGAAAACATCTTAAAATCTTCTAGGAACACTCTTAGGTCTTGAGAAGCTTACAGAGCTTCTCCGATAATACCATGTGCTTCTTTGGAAGTTCCCAGAACTTTTCCGAAAAGCTTCTCTGAAGTTTTCTTCCATAGAAACTCTCTTTGCTTTTAAAACTCTTAGAGCTTTTCTAGGAGCTTTCTAAGTTTCTATGTAATGTCTCAAAAATTCTCTTCATTCTGTTCTCTGTGCTGTTTTGGAAGTTAACTATGTATAGCTCCTAGGAATAATACGAAAGGTTTATAGCTCTCTGGAAACATCCTGAGTTTTCAAAATGTTTGCAGCGGTAATCTGTAAATACTGAGTGTCAATCAATAGAAAAATCAAAAGAATAATTAAGGGAGCAATTGATGAAATTGCTAGGAAATGTTCAGTGTTTTAATTCCGGCTGTATTACCGCAAACAACATCTTTTGATTGGCGTGTGACAATTCTTCGAAAATTAAAAATTGTAACTATTCAGAAAATGATCTTAACTGCAAGAACCCAACAATTTACTAAGAGAAAAAATTGAAGAAAGATATGTGAATAATAATATTGATATTATAACAGTTACCCCTGGTTGTGTTAAAGCTCACTTTTCAAACACTTAATATATCAGTCCGAGCTTCCCAACTCCATACACTGCAACTAAGTGCATTGACCGGTGAGTCACACGTTTGATCGATTTATAATCGAGTTGAAAATTGTGCACCCTTTTTCAAATCCCACCTGAAAGTGACTCGAATCACCTGGCTCGTCGAGACAGAGAGAACTACGCACCTGGCTCATAACTCACAACCACCGCAGCTTGACACCTCATTTTTATTTCAAGGGGTTCTTCACCCTCTATGGGACCAAAGTAATGAACCCACACAAGAAGCAGTACTTCAGCCAAGTTTTACGACCGACAAATTAATTCCGGCAAACTTTCACGACCCGTCTGTCCGTCCACCCCCCCAACCAGGACCAGCCAGAAGAGACCGAGTGGACTCATCTGGTCGCAATTTGTTATTTCGCCATTACGTAACCTAACCTGTATGCTGCTGTGCACCCGCATGCATACGATTCATCACCAACAACCCCCCAAGGCCTTTCCAGCTGATTTGGGCGACTGGTGCGAGGGGTCGCACATCCCCAGACACGGAAAGTTATTAATTATGAAAAGATTGGCTGTTTATTGCTTCGAATCAAACAAGGGGGAGTATTGCGATCCGCTTTCGAAACAAGTGACTGTTTTCAAAATTGCTCATTTAAGTGTCCGGCAACTCAGCAGAAATTAATGTGCATATATTTTTAACGGTGCTGAAACATAACACCTTGAAGTTCTTCAGGTAATTACCTCGATTTTCCGCCTCGTCTGCGCCGTTTTCGAGAAATTCAACACTGACCCTCTTCAACTTCTGTTTCCCTTTTTTTTGTTTCCTCTATACAATTCATAACAACAACAAAAAACGAAATAAAGTAAATCATCAGACAACGATAAGCACGGAGTACTCGGAGCACTGCTGCAGTCTGCTTGAATGGACCCACATAGCGACAGTCGAAGAAGAAAGCAGAACATTTACCACCTGGGGTCTGGCTGATGCAGCACCGGCTCCTCTGAGCGTTGTTCCGATGTGGTTGGTTTTTGTTTTGCTGAGCCGAGGTGGGTTCATTCGAGTCGAGGGTTCAGCTGGTCCTTTCCTATCGAAACATTTTCATCGTTCATATCTTCGCTTGTTTGGCACAGGGCACAGTGTAAAAGTAGACTGCACTGCAACAGAGACAACCTTTTTGCTGGGTCTCTTCGTGGAAGGGGATTAGTAGGTAGTTAGTTTCTCCCCCAGTTCTGTATGTGTTCGTTAACCGTTGTGTGGCCGAATGGGTACCCGGGTACCTTTTCGGATTTCAATTCACGATATTTAAATGGTTTTTCATTGTACAAGATTTAAACTCAGTTAGATCCAAGAAAATGACGGTCAAAATCGATTGCACAATTTTTCCGGAATTTTTCAGCAAGCAGGGGATGAAATATGGGGCTCTTACATTTTTTAACTACGTAGTTGGCCGGTTGGGTACCCGGGTACCCACGAAACTGAAATGCTTATATCTCAGGTGATTTTAGGTCGATTTGAACAATTTTGAAATCAATTGATTCAAAATTTATTCTTCTATCAAGCTGTTATCGAAATGGATCGATCCGGTCATTCTGATTTCCGGAAAATCCGGATTTCCATGGACATGTCTTGATTTGATGAACTGATCGTGGAATTCGGTAAATAATCAGCAATGTTGGTATCAAACTTCATGAAATTTCATCAGCAGGTTGGATTTAACTATCTTCGGTCCATCAGATGTGTGAACATCCTAGTGGCCATTGCTGAACAGGTTCGGCTATGGCGGTCATAAATACTTCATGGAACTTCAACATAGGTATCAACTTTTGAAATTCATCAGCAGGCTGATTTTGATTGTCCTGTCCATCGACGTGTAAACATCCTAGTGGCCATTGCGAAACAGGTTCTCTGCGGGTAACGGTGGTCATAAATATTTTCCGTGGAACCTCAACAATATGGGTATCAAACTTCTGAAATTTCATCAGAAGGTTGATTTTATTGTCCTAGTCCATCAGACGTAAACATCTCAGTGGCCATTGTGAAACAGGTCCTCGCGGGGCCATTGGTGGTCATAAACAATTTTCCATGGAACCTCAATAATATGGTATCAAACTTCGAAATTTCATCAGCAAGTTGAATTTACCTTGTGTCCATCAGACGTGTAATCATGCTAGTGGTCATTCCGGAACTGGTTCCCGTCGGCCATGGAAAATTTTTCAATGAAATCCCAGCAATATGGGTATTAAACTTCGGAAATTGTCTCAGTAGTGAGTTTCTCATATATTTGATATATTTGATTGGATGGATGGATAATATATTTGATATATTTGATATATTTGATGGATCATATATTTGATATATTAGATGGACTACAAGGTAAATTCAACTTGCTGATGAAATTTTAAGAAGTTTGATACCCATATTGTTGGGGTTCCATGAAAAATGATTATGACCACCCATAGCCCTGCGTGGGAACCTGTTCCGCAATTGCCACTAGGATGTTTACATCGTCTGATGGACCCAGTGACAACAAAAATCAACCTGCTGATGAAATTTCAAGAAGTTTGATACCCATATTGTTGGGGTTCCATGATAAATGATTATGACCACCCACGGCCCGACGTGGGAACCTGTTCCGGAATGGCTACCAGAATGATAACACGTCTGATGGACCCAATATATAGAAATTCAACCTGCTGATGAAATTTCAAGAAGATTGATGCCCATATTGTTGGGTCATGGAAGAATGTAGACCACCCATGGCCCGGGGGAACCTGCTCCACAATGCTACTAGGATGTTTACACGTCTGATGGACCCATGACAACCAAAAAACCGCTGATGAAATTTCAAGAAGTTTGATACCCATATTGTTGGGGTTCCATGGAAAATTATTTATGACCACCCATGGCCTCATGGAGAACCTGTTTCGCAATGGCCACTAGGATGTTTATACGTCTGATGGACCCAGGACAATAAAGATCAACCTTCTGATGAAATTTCAAGAATTTTGATACCCATATTGTTGGGGTTCCATGGAAAATTGTTTATGACCACCAATTGGCCCTGCGGGGAACCTGTTTCGCAATGGCCACTAGGATGTTTACACGTCTGATGGACCCAGGATAACAAAAAATCAACCTTCTGATGAAATTTCAAGAAGTTTGATACCCATATTGTTGGGGTTCCATGGAAAATTATTTATGACCACCCATGGCCCCGCGGGAGAACCTGTTTCGCAATGGCCACTAGGATGTTTACACGTCTGATGGACCCAGGACAATAAAGATCAACCTTCTGATGAAATTTCAAGAAGTTTGATACCCATATTGTTGGGGTTCCATGGAAAATTGTTTATGACCACCCATGGCCCCGCGGGGAACCTGTTCCGCAATGGCCACTAGGATGTTTACACGTCTGATGGACCCAAGATAGTAACATTCAATCTGCTGATGAAATTTCAAGAAGTTTGATGTCCATATTGCTGGCATTTCAATGAAAAATGTTTATGACCACTCCATGGCCCCGCGGGGAACCTGCTCCGCAATGGCCACTAGGATGTTTACACGTCTGATGGACCCAGGACAATAAAAATCAACCTGCTGATGAAATTTCAAGAAGTTTGATACCCATATTTTTGGATTTCCATGGAAAATTATTTATGACCACCCATGGCGCGGGGAACCTGTTCCGCAATGGCCACTAGGATGTTTACACGTCTGATGGACCGATAGTAAAATTCAACCTGATGATGAAATTTGAAGAAGTTTGATACCCATATTGCTGATTATTTACCGAAATTCACGATCAGTATTATCGTATAAAGACATGTCCTTGAAAATCCGGGTTTCCCGGAAACCAGAATGACCAGATCGATCCATTTCGATAACAGCTCGATAGAAAAGGAAATTTCGATTCGATGGAGCCCAGAACTGTTCAAATCGGCCTAAAGTGACCTGAGATATAGGCATTTCAGTTTCGTGGGTACCCGGGTACCCATCCGGCCATCGACGGGTGTTTTTTTTTCGGTCACACAACGGAATAGTTTATCTTATTGTGGGATTCTTCTTTGTTTACCTTCCGGGGTGCGATTGATGGCTGGCTGGTGGTGAGAGGACCAAGATAGCGGCTATAAGTGGGGCACAATTGGGATGATGACGGAATGGAATCAGGAGAAAAGGTCACGTCGTCGTTTATCTACCCACTTAGTCATTGCGGAAAAAGTTCGAACAGATGTTCTTGCCTACGTAAAGGTTATTTCTGTTGAGGCTATATTTTCGGAACGTTCGATACAGAATGATGGGAAGGGAGCGTTGCCATGTTTCACACATGCTTGAAGTGGGATAAACTACAGAGATAACTGATTTTATGACAGTGTTCAGATACTATATAAGTCAAAAAGATTTGAAAGCGGTCACAATAATAATCAGAGTTGATTGTCTTACCAGTTTTCAACACTTAGTGCTTTCTGCTCAGCACTCAGTGCTCAACCCTCAGTACTCAGTGCTAAGCACCCAGTGCTCAGTGCTCCGTGCTAAGCACTCAGTGCTCAGTGCTCAGTACTGAGTGCTCAGTGCTCAGCACTCAGTGCTCAGTGCTCAACACTCAGTGCTCAGTGCTCAACACTCAGTGCTCAGTGCTCAACACTCAGTGCTCAGTGCTCAACACTCAGTGCTCAGTGTGGTATAAAGGACTAAATTGAAAATTCAAATAAATAATACCTTTTCAGATGTTAATCTAACAGAACAAAAAGTCATTTCAACATTAATGCAGTACGGGTGTTACGTAAATATTGTATACTCCCAATTATGTAGACATGTTGTCCCTTACAAATAAACAACGGAGCGGTTGCTAAGCAACCCCTAGAAGCACACTTGTTTCCAATCGGTTGAGATAACATAAATATGACTTGCTAAGTCGTAATTAAGTTACTGCAACTAATTATGATCGTAGTGTTCTACTTGGGACACCCGCCCTACATAGAACCGTGGTAGAGTTCTCTAACTTTAGCTGTTTTCTCTACATAAAAAAAAACGGAAAGACTATTCCCGTACCTACATTGGTTGCTAAGCAATATTCGCTCTACTGGTTCCTAACTAAGTTTCAGAAAATCTAGTAGTCAGTCTTACGAATATAGCGAACAGCAACGGACGTGCCATGGAATCAAATCCCGATAACCCCATTGAGTTGGACGAATTGGCAGGGGCTTACGTGCTATCGGCAGATGCCGACAGGCTGGAGGGGGGACCGAACAACATGGAGGAAACGAAGAAAACCCAGGAGAAAGCGAATCCGTTCGCCAAAGGTGGCCTAGTGAGGTCCACACTGCGTTAAATGATTGAATCGGGCGCGAGCGACACGTGCGGTAGTACTACGGCATCGGAGGCAGGTGTTACCAATCTAGGCGTGGCCATGGATGGGCCAGGACTCATCCGGGCCATGGATAGGATGCGGGAAACCCTTCCAAAGGTATTGGAGGTGTCTAAGCCTTTTTCTACGCGATTATTGACTTCACGTCATAGCGTAACAACATTGCGAAGGACCTCAAACTGAGGCTTCTTAGGCTACGCATGACAGTGCAGGCTGCATGCAAGGAAAGGGAAGATCTGGAGGCCAAGGCGAAATGGTACCTGGCGCTTCCAAAAAGCGTATCGTGTCGGAAGCCCCAGTAAGGAAGCGAACCCTCGCGAACGTGGGGGCGAAGTCTGAGGGTCCATCCTCGCGACCAGCTCCGGCTGCCCGCAAAGAGAGAGACCCCGGCGCTAAGCCCAGCGCGAAAGGCGCGACACCCAGCTCGCGAGTTGTCTCAAGCTCCGAAGAGGGCCCGAGCGGCAGGGCCCCAACGACAACAGCCATAGCAGACGCTAGTGCTAGGAGGGGGACGAGTGACGACCCCAGGCGGGGCAGCGAGAGCCACTGGAATAAGGTCCGGAAAAAGAGAAGTAGGACGAAAAAGAAAACGATAAGCGACAGGTGGCCCGCAAGCGTAACCGCGGAGAGGCCCTCATTGTCAAGACCGAGGCGTCTAAGTACTCGGAGATCATGAAAGCGATGCGCGGGGACGCAAAATTGGCAGGGTTAGGTGCCGATGTGCGGAGTATACGCCGTACCCGCACCGGCGAGATGCTCCTGGAGCTGAAGAAGGTGACAACGCTAAAGGGCCTGGCGTATAGAGACCTGGCAAGACAGGCCTTAGGTGAGGGTGTGGAGAAGCGCGCCCTCGTCTCGCAGGTGACGATCCTGTGTAAAAACCTGTATGAGATCACCGAGACAGACGAGATCTCCACTGCACTAAAGAAACAGTGCAAGGTCGAAACTGCTGCCGCAGACATACGTCTGAGGAAGGGTCCACCCGGGACCCAGGTGGCAACCATGAGGGTAGCGGCAGTCGACGCGAACGCGGCGTTGAAAATGGCGAAGGTGAAGGTGGGATGGTCTATATGCCCTCTAAGCCCACATCAGCTGCCGAAGGCATGCTTTAGATGCCTAGAGAGCGGACACATGTCCTGGGAATGCAAAGGCCCAGATCGAAGTAACATGTGCAGAAGGTGTGGCAGCACTAGCACAAAGCGCAGGTTTGCAAAGGTCCCCCCAAATTCTTGACGTGCGCAGGGAAACCGGATGATTAGCACGACATGGGGGGGCGGGGGGCAAGTGCCCGGCCGCTAAGGGTATTCCAACGAGCCAACCGTAATGCAGATAACGTAACTAAACCTAAACCGTTGTGAGGCCACTCAACAACTGCTGTGTCAGACAGTTAGCGAGTCGGCATCGGAAATCGCCATAATTTCCGACCCATACCGCATCCCGGCTACGGAAACTGGTTTGCGGACTGGTCAAATAAGGCGAAATTATGAACGACGGGCAAGTAACCGGTTCAGGAGGTTGTGTCTACCACAAACGAAGGCTTCGCGGTTGTAAAAGTGAATGAAGTGTTCTTCTGCAGCAAGATGGTCGATCGAACAGTTTTCCAATATGCACGATCGGATGACAACGAAGCTAACAGGCCTGAACCCGTTGGTAATAACGGGGGATTTCAATGCTTGGGCGCTCGAGAGGGGGTGCTGTCTTACCAACCCTAGGGGCCAGATTCTTCCAGAGGCCTTGGCTAGGCTCAACGTGGACCTAGCCAACGTGGGTACCAAGAGTACCTACCAAAGAAACGGAGCGGAATCGATCATCGATATAACATTCAGCAGTCCTGGGCTGATTAGCAACTGGACGGGGGATGATGGCTACACTCATAGCGACCACTTGCCGGTTCGTTATTGTATCGTTCACAATACAAGGCAGCGTGCGCAAGGAGGAGCATCAGCTCCATTCGCCCGCAGATGGAGGACCTCTTCACTTTGACGTAGAGACATTTAAAGAGGTCCTTGAGAGGGAACGAAACTTACCCAAAACCCAGGAACTTTGCGGCGAACGACTCGTTATAACACTTGCACGACCGTGCGATGCGACCATGCCAAAGGAAGCCAAACCGAGGAATAGAAGATCGTCGGTGTATTGGTGGACGGAGTTGATCGCCGGCCTCCGAAGAACATGCCTCCACGCAAGACGGACGATACAAAGAGCGCGGTCAGACGCCGATAGAATCGAGCGTAGAGGAGCGCTAGTCGCCGCGAAGGCCACGCCAAAGAGCGAGATAAAGGCCAGCAAGCGAGCCTGCTTTGAGGGCCTGGGTCAGAAGGCCATTACGAATCCGTGGGATGGCGCCTATCGGGTAGTAATGGCCAAGAGCAAGAGCAATCCCCAGAGCTGCTGCAGGTGATAGTTGGGGGGCTCTTTTTGAACCACGACCCGAGTCCATGGCCGTAGAATTGTCCCATTACCAGCGTTCCAGTATCCCAGACTTTTACGCTGTCATAGCGACGGAAGGGTGGGCGGCTCAGCCGAACACCCGTGACCACGTGGGCAGTGACAGCGGCACAAAGGGGGCCGATGAACAAAGGTCCGGGTCCGGATGGTATTCCGAACCTAGTCATCAAGACGGCTATCTTGCTGGTTCCCGAAATGACCAGGGTGGTGATGCAAAGGTGTCTGAACGAGGGCGTCTTTCCGGACGCCTGGATAATTCAGACCCTGCTGTTGCTACTAAAGACAGGGAAGCCATCAGGGGATCTATAGGCATATAGACCTATATGTCTGTTGGATATAGCGGGTAAGGTGCTCGAGAGGGTAATCCTCAACAGACTGATAACATTTTTTTTTTTGTTGGGGCGTAGAACTACAGCGTCTACTGAGTTGAACTTTTGTGGTATACCCCTGTTTACTATTCTTATTTGCATCTTAAAGCTAGATCACCATTGGTCAAGTGACTAGCCTAAGACGCGTCCCCCAGTCAGGCAAAACTCAGTTTATAAAACCCACCACCTTTCTTGAGGTTGCATATAGCCACTGTACAGAAATTTAAGTCTGCTCTTGTACACAGCATCACAACTGCAAAGCAGATGTTCCGAGGTTTCATGTTACAGAAACGACAGATATCATTGAACCTGGCCAATGTTTTTCAAATGATATCTACTCGGGCAATGTCCGGTTACTAGGCCAGTATAGGTACAAAGAACTCTCTTATTGAGCTCCAAAAGCTTTTTACTAATTGTAACATTTGGAATTATAAACCTTTTCGCTTGAAAACAATTTGCAGTGACCAACCAATTGGTCTGACAACATACACGGAGGGTATAGGCGGTCTGTCTAACAACCAGTTTGGCTTCCGAAAAGGGAAGTCCACGGTGGATGCCATTCTGTCCGTCACCAAGACGACTGAAGTGGCAATCCAGCGCAAGAAGCGAGGAGTCCGCTACTGTAGAGTGCGCACCCTTGACGTGAGAAATGCGTTCAATAGCGCCAGTTGGGTGGCTATCGCGTACTGGTGTACAATATTGAGGAAGGCCAGAAACGTGCTCAGATCACCGCAGCCGTCTCACAAGGTTCAATCCTGGGTCCGGTGTTATGGAACACGATGTACGATGAGGTACTACGGCTTGAGTTCCCGAACTGGGTGAAGATAGTCGGGTTCGCAGACGACATCACCCTGGAGATATGTGGTGAATCCATTGAAGAGGTCGAGTTAACGGCCTCGCACTCCATTGGCATTGTGGAGAAGTGGAAACTGGAGCTAGCCCATCATAAGATTGAGGTCGCGGTTGTAAACAATCGAAAATCGGCGCTACATGCGACGATCAGTGCAGCTAACTGCACAGTTGAATCGAAGAGGTCTTTGAGGTATCTTGGGGTTCTGATCGACGATAAGCTGTCATTTATCAGCCTGCAAGAAAGCCTCTATAGCCATATCGGCATTATCCCGCATGATGTCGAATAGCTCGGCGGTGGAAGGGAGTAAGCGTAAACCCCTGGCCAGTGTCGCCCTGTCCATATTTAGGTACGGCGAGCCGGCATTGATCACCGCCTTGAGTACCAAGAGCTACATTAGTAAGCTAGAGAGTACGCACAGGCTTATGTGCCTAAGAGTGGTTAGTTCATACCAAATGGCATCACACGACGCGGTCTGCGTCCTAGCGGGGATGATGTCAATAGGCATTGTCATAAAAGAGGACGTAGAGTGCTTCGAACAACGTGGAACAAGAGGTATACGAAAGACCACTAGAGCCGCATCCATGGTTAAGTGGCAAAGGGAATGGAACAACTCCACTAAAGGTCGATGGACCCACCGACTAGTCCTGTTATTATCCGGGTGAATTGGTAGGCGGCACGTTGATGTGAACTTCCGCTTAACGCAGATTATGTCAGGCCACGGCTGTTTTAGACAATATCTGCACAAATATGGACATGCACAGTCCTCCGCATGCACCGAGTACGCAGAGGTTGAGGAAACCGCGGAACATGTGTTCTTCGCATGTCCTCGCTTCGACGGCGCGAGATGATAGCCGGCATGATAGCCGTAAGCGGTCACGGCACGACTCCGGATAATTTGGTCCAGAGGATGTGCCAAGACCGGGACGTGTGGGACGCGGAATGCATAGCAGCCGCTCAGATTGGCAGGGACCACCTAACTACTGAAACCCTAAGTAGTTGGACATAGTGGGTGCTTAAAAAGCACAATAGCCCCCTCCCGAAGAAATACCGTAAGGTGGTTCCGAGGAGGGTCCAGGGCTTAAGACACGGGTGGGGTTTAAGTGGGTCGAGGATTTGGCACCCTCATCCCCACACCCTGAGTTCTTAAGGAGTCTGATTGCAGATTTTTGGTGTATCAAACTTTATGGTTTTGCAAAAATAGGTCTTTGGAGGATATTATGAGGATTCCTGACCATACTATCCACCTAGGGAGGCCCTGCGGGATCCGAGTTCCTCCGGGAAAGTGATCATTTTCAAATTGTTACCAAAACCTGGCTTGTTCTATATCAAACTTTATGATTTGGCAGCCTTGTCTTCGGAGGAAATTTTGACGGTGTCTGACCATACTGGCCACTTAGGGTGGCCCTGTGGGATTTTGGGTTTCTCCGGGAAAGTGGTCATTATCCAATTTTTACCAAAACCTGGCTTGCAATATATCAAACTTTATGATTGTGCAAAAAATAGGTCTTCGGAGGACATTCTGAGGATTTCTTAACAAATTAGCCACTTGGGGTGACCTTCCGGAATCCGAATTCCTCCGAAAAAGTGGTTATATTCAAATCGTTGCCAAAACCTGCCTTGCGACACATCAAACTTCATGATTTTGCAAAACTAGGTAAGGAAGGGACGTTTTGAGGATTTCTGACCAAACTGGCCACTAAGAGGGACCCTGCGGGATATTCGAATCTTTTCCAAAACCTGGCATGCGATTTATCAAGCTATATAATTTCTGAGGACATTCTGAGAATTCCTGACAATACTGGTCACTTAAAGAGGCCCTATGGCCTCCGAGTTTCTCCGAAAAAGTGGCCACTTTTTATTCAAACCGTTACCAATACCTGCAACATATTAAACTTCATGATTTTCCAAAACTTTGTCTTCAGAAGACATTTTGAGGGTTGACCATACTTGTGAACAAAAACGGTGTTTGTCTCAAATCCGACCGGAATAAGGCACAGAAGCGAGCAGCGAGTAAGATTACTAAACCAAGAGGAGCAGGATTTTGAAAGTATGGATACAAATGGCACTTAACCGAGTTTCTCGGCAAAACATTACAACGTAAGGATCGTTCCTACCAAAGTAACAATTTTAGTCTTATTCCAGCCGTATAGCACTCCTCCCGGCTTCGTTGATAAAACTAAATTCGAAACTGTTTTGTCCACCAACACCTCCTCTATGCATCCTTAAAGCCGAAATGTGTACATAGTGGCCTACTCTATAGACGGTTGTGAAAACAAATTAATAAAACCTTTACAAGACCATAAAGATTTTGGAAATATTCTAGTGAAAGATGTTTTGACCACATGAGAACCTTCATAAAACCTATTGGCTGCCATCAAAACCAGCATATCGGTGATATCTTGGTTGGTTTTTGTTGTTCTGCTTTGTTCAATTCTCTGCTCTTCTGAATCATCTAACAGTAAATAATATCGAACACAAAAGTTCTTGTGTTGCGAGAAATTTTGTTTGATAGCAAAATATCCAAAACAAAATGAGTTTTTTTGAAAGCTTATCATGCTCCAAATCTTATGCGCGTTTAATTTTATGGTGAATATTGACACGATAAGAGCCAAAAATAAATTGGTGTATTTTTTTTTCCACATTTCCAGTATTTCATATATTCAATCCATATTGGAAGAAATCACAGTTTGGTAAAAAAGGCAATTTATCTTCACAATGGCTACTATAAAACCATTTGGTGACTACTCAATGCCAGTTTGCCGTTTAATGCATTTACTGGAGGCAGAATGGTTTTAAAATGCTTTTTCAACTGACCATAATAAGATAGTTCGAATGAGTCCTAAAACGGCATTTCAAAACAGCATTTTGCGAGTTCATAAAGGCAACATAAAACCTTTGATAGGAGTAAAAGGAATTTTAGAAGCCAAGGTTTTAAGATGGTTGTGAGGTTCTGTGTTGGTTTTCATAAACCTGACTCAAATTTGAAACCTATTGGCACCTCTTACTGTCATAATAAAACCAAATCGATTTCTTGTGACTTTCATACATGGTTTTGGCAATGTGTCTTGGATAATGGAACTTTGGGTCATCTCATGTAAATATGTAATAACTGACAATTCAGAAACAAAAACTAAGAGCAGCAAATGCGTACTTTCAGGTTCAAGTTTCGGAACGCAGATCAAATTCCTATGATTGACACAACCATTTCCGAGAGCAATGGCACAAGCAAATATTGGACAGCCTTGAAAATCATCATTCAACCGCAAATCATCCTCATAAATCACACGTAACCTCCGGCAAATCCCTCCGGAATCAGGATACGTAATTGGAGTCACTTCCAAGGTTGCGGAATGCTTGCGCGTGTACCAGAACCGGATTGCGCCCACAAAGGGAGGGAGAAAGAGAGAGAGAGGCAAATGCACTTATCCAATTAAGAGTTGTGCCCCACATCATCATCATCATCATCATCATCATCACCATCGTGAGTTGCCTCCATCGCCGCCATTAGCACTCATCGCAATATGTCGTTCGTGTGTTCAGATGATTGTGTGGTTGGTTATGTTATTCCAGCTGGACAAACGGACGGAACTTAATCAAAATAAATTGCATTGTTTCAACCCATTTCTCCGACTGACCGGCTGACTGACACGGGACATTATAGTGGAGCACAAAGCAGCGCAATGATTTGACGGGAGATATTACCATGATGATACGACGTCATTTCGGATTCGAAAACGGGGTCAGCATCTAATAATATAGATATTCGTATGTTGCCTGGTCCCAGCGCTGAAGCTTTGGGACTGAACAGCGACGATGCGTTCGGCACTTGGCATTGAATGGGTGGAAATTGGTACGTTTTTCGGGAATAGCATTTCGATGGAGACTGATTGAAATGTTGCCCCGAAGGGGCAACTGAGTAGGCCTTTCATCTTAGACAACATAATCAACGGGAATCAGCATCACGTGTGATGTGGCGTGTTGGAGCAGTTAAGCGTTCGTTCGGCTTTGCATGTCTAGAACCGATTATTTTTTTAAATTTTATTTTATCACATTGACATTGAAACACTCACAACTTTTCATGATCACGTTTCGAACCGAACGAAAAACACATTCGGTCTTGAAACCGAGCGAGCATGCACCCTGATTACAATGTTACGTGACTTCGATGGAGGTCCAAAAACGAGCCAGGACACAATCGGTGTTTGTTTATTGTTGGACTACAACATGAACAACAACAACAAAAGCAGAACGAAAACGGGTCATTTTCTCCCCGCTTATGTTTAGACTTAAAGGCTTGTGGCTAACGAAACAAACATTCATGCTAGTATGTAAGTTTCCGATTCGCGGAAAAGCCGAGTCTGTTTGTCTGGTCTTCGTCGTCTTGCATCTTGGATGATCAACAGATGAAGCTCCGTATAACAACAAACAATGTGTTCTGTTACTCGATTCACGCGATGACTTGACTCACTGGCGGTGGGAAATGCGATGATAATTTTTGCAGATAAATTAGTGGATTCCTTAGACGTATACAAAATAAAACTCTATTTATTTCAAATCGATAATCCAGATTTTATTTATAACTTTACTCATTATAATACAATATAATACTGATCAACTACAGCATATGTTTTGGAATAACACCGCCTTTAACCTGCTTGACCAGCCGTTTGATTACGGTTTTGAATTGGTTCATATTATACGCCCTGTGGTAGTTTACCTTCGCCAGCATGTATGACCATACGAAATAATCCAAGGGATTCAGATCTGGTGAACTGGGAGGCCATTCACTCATGTCCAAAAAGTCGGTCAAATTTTCTCGGCACCAGCCCTGAACGAGATTTGCAGTATGCGATGGCGCTCCTTCGTGCTGAAACACACGGTGATCATCTCCAAACACCTCTTGTACATATGGCTTGACAACTTTCTCCAAAACTTCCGTTTTATAATATACGGCATTCACTTTAACGCCTTTTTCGATGAAAACCAGTGGTAATTTGCCTCGCTTGCAAATTCCTCCCAAAACCATCACTGACGCAGCACTTTGGAACCGTGGAATATTCCTATCACTTTCTGGAACAGTTCTTGAAGAGACAGCCCACAATCTGTCGTTCTGAACATTGTGGGATTGTTGCAAGACGAATAACTTTCGTCGGAAAAGACAAATTTTTCCCCACCGTGCCGCGACAAAAGGTCATTTTGCAGTATATTGTGCATTGGCGATCTCGAAACATTCAGATCTGCGGCTATTTTACGTACATAGCGCTGTGATTTCGATCTAATTCGATCTATTTTCGAATTAATGATCTAATCCGTTCCCTGACCACTTTAACAACTCGCGCAGTCCGCCCCGTACGAGTACGACCGGATCTCTTCCGGTCATCCAACGAGCAGGTGTCACGGTACCTTCGGATGGTTCGGTACACAAAATCCCGCTTTACTCCGAAGTTTTTCAAATTTCTGAAAATAGCGGCCGGGTGCTAACCTTTCAAAAACTTTTTTATCACCACAGCACGAAACTCCGTCATCGCTGGTAAAAGATAAACACCGAATGAAAACAATCGGACATAACCTAAAAGCGTTTGTATAAACATAGTGCAAAACTACACCAACACATACGTGAAGCATGTCGAGTAGTTGCACGACACCAATGCAAGGAAAAAGTTTATGAGAATATATTGGACACGGTGTATTTGTTGTATATAGAGCTGTTCCACGCCAAATCAGTAAATAACAAAACTTTGAATTTTAGATTTGGCCGAAACTTTGCAAACGTGTTCGGGAATCAAGCAAGGTTGCCCGTTATCGCCAATACTATTTAATTACATTACCCAAGATATAACTCGTAAAATTGCTGAAAAAATACCCGAACTAAAGTTAATGGACCTAAGGGTTCTCAAATTGCCACTACTATTGGCGATTGCAGATGATTTGCTCATATTAACAACCAGTATAGATGAACTAGAACACATATTGAAAGAATGTGTCAACCAATAAGGGGAAATAAGATTAGAATTAAATTACGGCGAAGGATAAGGAGAATTTAAAAAAAAAAGGGCAGAAGAAATATACAAGGAACCAGAAAGCAAAATATCGGACGGAGAAACATCGGAAGAAGTAAAAGAAAAATCGAAAAAGTACAAATATTGGAAAAGAAACACTGAGAATTGAAACAATAGGGTAAGAGCCGAATAATTGACACAAGAATAAAAAGGTATAATTTGATTTAGGTAGGTGGATTATAAAAAGATAAACTATTTCAGGTACAAAACACATGAAAAAAATACATACATAAGCATAGAAAAAAAATTAAACGGAGCACAAAAATAATACCAAGTCTAATTATATAAAAACTAAATTAATATAACACTTAAGATATTACCCTTAGGCTCTAGAAAAACAAACTATAATAAGAAAAACCAGACCTTAACACAAAAGATAATTTTTAAATACTAAACCTCCAGCAAAAAAAATAATAAAATATAAAAAAATTTCAAATTAAAACCACATTAAGGATTGATATTAATAGGTTCATCAATGAGTAGGATTAAAGTAACCTCAGTGAATAAGTTCGAATTTTAATATTCTCGTTTTGGGTTGAATGGGTTGAATAGACTCAAGCAAATATTAAAAGCATACATTTTTCTTAACTTTACTACAAAACAGTTCGACTTACTGCACATCACGCCTCAAACTTATGATTGAAAATGAGGAACGAACTAAGAAAAAAAAAATACAGCAATCAAAATAACATGTCTTACAAAAAAAAAAAGATACTAACAATCGAAAACAATTAAGTCAAAGGTACGCAAAACGACAATGCATTGTTAGGACAGAAAAACTTTTTTTTATGGTACACCCTAAGTCGACGAGGGAAAAGTTGCTCTAAATCGGTCAATTTTCAAGCTACAAAAAAAAAAGGTGGTGAACCTTGGAATAAAAACAAAGGCTCATTTTTTTATGTTGATTAAAATAAGGGTGGTCCCCATTTTCACGGTTATACAAAAACTAACTTTTTTATTTACAGAAATAGAAGTTTACACTTTTAATCAAAATTTTAGCGCAAAAAATTTCATGAAGTTTTCACATATAAATTTTCTTTGTAGCTTGAAAATTGACCAATTTAGAGCAACTTTTCCCTCGTCAACTTAGGGTGTACCATATAAAAAGTTTTTCTGTTCTAATTTTTTTATTTCAATTTCCATCGTTAAATTTTGTCAGGACGAGTTGTAGAACTTATAAAAGCGCGTATTTTGATATATTAATTTTGCCGCTAGCTTTAACTAATCAATAGTTATTGAAGTTTTTCTTCTAAAACTATCCCAGATTCAAATGTAATTTTCTCAAGATACAGAAATAACATATCTCTAGTTTTCACATATGTTAGACAATACAAATTGTCCTTTCAAATGACGTCTTTAATTTTTTTTTTGTGTTTGCCCCAATCATAAAAATCAACATTTGAAAAGGATGCGTATTATTTTTAGAAAAACTTCAATTAACTATTGACTAGTTAAAGCTAGCGGCAAAAGTTCATATACCAAAGTAGAGCGTCGTTAAAGTTCTAAAACTTGTCTTAACACAAGTGTACGGTGGAAATTGAAATTAAAAAGTTAGGCAAAAAAACCATTTTTTGATGGTACACCCTAGATTGATGAAGGAAAATTGCTCTTAAATCGGTTCAATTTTTAAGCTACAAAAAAATTATATATGAAAATTCCATTGAAATTTTTTGCGCTACAACTTTGCCTAAGAATGTAAACGTCTATTTCTGCGAATAAAAGTTAGTTTTTGTATTTCTGAAAAATGGAGACCACCCTAATTTTAACTAACACCAAAAAATGGGCCTTAGTAATACAAACCATGTTGTAGAACATCACTTTGCTGTAAGTTTCAAGTTTAGGCGCTGGGAGCATGTTTCTGTACACCAGACTCGGACCACGCAGTGCAATGAATTATAAAAAAATATTTTTACTCTATTTTTCACAATTCAAATAGTTGAAATCTAAAAATTAGGTGCACTCAAAAAGACAAACTTTGCTATTACAATGTTATCCTCGGTCCTGACAGAGCAGTTACAATAATAAAGAATAAACAACCCTTGCTGTGCAGCCAAATTCTCAACACAAGGTAAGCAATCAAACGACTACAACAAAATATACTGAATATAACATTACATTAAATAACAAATAACTGTAGAAAGGAGAAGGACCATGAGGCACCCAAGTGAAACGATTTGGAAAGGGAGCATGGGACTGCCTCCTCCCTGTTGTTAACATTTCGCGGAACAAGGCAGGCTCTTCGACCTCCATCTTGGGTTTATTCTGTCAATCAGAGCTCGATTCTAGTGCCGTAGTGTGAACTTGCTTTTGAAATTCTCGCTCTATATTCGCGGGTTTCGCGTAAGTGTCTCTGCTTACTGGCCGCCTAAACGTTTTTGATCCTTCATACAGGAGCTAGATGATCACAAACAACAATAGAATCCTGATCAAATCGTTTTTCAGATTATTCCACTGCTTTTACCTTGCAACAAAAGATGGTAGTATTACAACATCATCATCATCATCAAGCTTTGCAAACGTGTTCGGAACAGAGCTGGTAAATCTCACGGCCATGATGTGACGAGGACAAAATAGGCCTTCTCACTGTCACGTGAAGAAACGAACTATCATGAGCATTCTTGTCATTCTCACACCATCATTCGGTCCTGAGATTTTTTTCCGGATTTGTTTCAGAAATATCTTACTATCTTACCAATATCGGTTGAATTTTGATTAATGTTTGTGCTCGGCTCCTAGTGATGCCGAGAATCGGTTTCATAATGATGTTACCCGATATTTCAGTTTCAAGGGATGCTGAGACTCGGCATCGTTCAATTTTTTGCCGAGTTATCAGTTAAACACAAAAATGCCACAAAAATGAATTCAACGAAATGTTTAACCGAGCCCGTGAATAATTTTTAAGTGTGCGGTGTTTGACGGACTACGACGGGAGATGAACCAGCCCGAGGCTGAAAATCTCGATAATCAAGACAAAAAAAAAGCAGCATTGCAAGATAACGAAGTTGTTATAATATGTGATATTTCTGAAAAGTTTATGGAATATCCATGTATGTTGAAACAAACATACTTTTGGTGATGGAACATCACGAAAAACTTATGAAAAGGGCGTCTTTCTTGAGGCACTCATGAAATTAAGTTCTAACTATCTTGAAAACGGTTACCTTCAAGGAGACCATTAACATGCACATGTCGATTAGAAATTTGGTGTGAAATCATATTTTGGCATTGAAAAGTACTTTTGATAAGCATAAATTAATGTTATGAAAATTTTACAAAAGTTGCTATTAGAAAAACTTTTTCAACAATTTCTTGTCCATGTTGTTCGTACCTCTTAAACAATGGCTTTTTTGTCCAAATTTTACCATGAAACATAGCGTATTTTGAGAAATTGAATTTTAAGTTTTAATTAGGATATTTTTCATGTAATTTTTTTTTCAGTGTGTATTTCTTGTCATGGACATTTTGATTCCCTACCATTTCTTTTCAGGCACCTTTTTCCTTAAACGAACGCCTACCGAATTAATGTCTTCCTAAAACTTTTGTATCAAAAACACATAAACCCTTCTCAAAAGTTACTCGTGAGTCCAAACAATATGTTATGTCAAAATACGTATTCTGTTATACTGAATATGTTTGCAAAATTTCGTCCAAATCCAAGCGGCTGGTGTCAAATGTCGACATTTTAAGGTCAGTTTCGCCTGGAATTGCTCTATAGCTCAAGATGATAGAGCAATTGCTACGAAGTAAGGTCGGGTTTATTATGAAAAAAATCACGTTTTTAATTTTTTGATCACAGGCAAAAATCAATTTCGTGAAAATAACCAAATTTGTTTATTTACATTGTTATGGTACACAAGCACACTTGATAATGAGTTGTGGATAATCTTATCCAAGGTAACCTTGTCAAGAAAATTGCAATTCTATTTCATCCACTTATTCCTCCATGAGTTTTTTTTTTTTCATCTAAGGGCGCCCCCTGTATGGACGCAACAAGTCACGCAGTGTAGCGCGATCAATCCTTCTACATAGTGATTAATCGCAAAGCAAAGCACGTTTGGGCAAACGACTCGCCACCTAGAGGATATATTTTTTCTTGGATTTTTTGGAACATTTTTCTTTCAAAAAACATCCATCAGATTGGTTTTAGAGATACTGGTTTCGGAGATGCAATCAATTGAAAACAAAAAGAGTATGATGTAGAAGGAGATGTTCGCTCATCACCAAAGTGGACAGTAATGTTTGCTAGAATGAAAGATATGAAGAGAAAGTGTTGAAAGTTCCGTCAGTGTACGGTAGGCCGAAATAATAGAATAGAAGTAATGAAAATCGAGCGAAATGCAGCATGGAAAAGTAGCGGCACTGAACCGGGCGACGCCAACCCTCGCTTCAACATCCTACTGCGGGTAGGTCGAGGCACGGACGAATCCGCCACTCAACAGGCAAAAGTAACGTGTTGGTACGCGCGCTCGCGTACTACCGATAGCTGTGCGATAGTTTCCTGGCGGTGAAGTCTGTGGTGCATCTCTGTTTTGATGCGCACATGGGACATGAACTCCCTACTTTTTGGGTTTGTTTTGATGGGGGGGGGGGGGGGGTCATCATGCATCAAAGGATGGTGCAATCGGAACAAAACTGGGATTTTTACATATAGGTGGTAGAAATACTCCAAGTTTAGTTGAAATCGGTGAAAAGCGAATGCACGTTTGCACATTTTCTCGGTCACTTCGAATGGAATGACCCAGATGCATGTTAGTCTCAAAAATCATCTGTAGCTTTTTTGTGGTAAAACATGTGGAGGGATTCCTTCAGCATTATTTTGTCAAACAGTCGTTAGAGAGAGTTAACATAAAGCAATGTTTTCAGTCCCACTTTTTCGCGTCATCCTTCAACTACCATTCGAAAAAGTTTCTGGTCATTATCGTCCAAAATAACAATCTTTGCTCCGTCAACTTCAAATCCTGCTTCCAAAGCCCACTTAAAAACTCGTCTCCACTACGATATGATTACTTTGCGACTGCAAGATCCGTGCCGAATGGGATGCTTCTGATGTGCTGCGCTGGTTTTACTTAACTTCGCATCAGGAGTGGCGTCGTAAAAATTTATCGTCATTCGTCGTTGCTCTCACATTGGCATTGATGGCCGCTGGAAGCAACTTGGAAAACTGGCTCGTATATCGGCCGATCAGTTTGATCTCTCCGAACGACTGATCGCCATTGGTAGCGGTCCTTGCTGGGCCTGGCTGTGCGCCAGGCTAAGTACGCCACACCAGTCTTGGGGCGTGTCTGCTTTGCAAGTGCGTCGCCAGCATCTCCACCGAAGACCAGACATGTCGGAGAATCCGCATCTCGCTTGATTCCCTTGTCAAGGATCGGCCAGTATGGGGCAACACAACGGGCACATGGGAAATGCATTTCATGTCATACTGACTTGTTCGTCGTACCACAACGAGGACGTGCAAAGGCATTTTGCGGTTGGCAACTGCGTCAGGTTTAGTTTATTTAGAGCAGAGCAGTTAGAATACTGGCACGAACATCTCGTAGCCCTGACTTCGAGATAAGAAACGGGCACATAAAATTAAATATTTCAACTCCACGGGGTCAGTCAACGTTATTCTTGAGTCATCCGAACACGATGATTGCGGTGAACATTTGCGCAAATTACAATCGTGCTGGTAAAGCGTACGTTGACCTGGGAAAAAACGGTCAACTAATCAGTGGTGACCCAAATTGTTTTGGACAGCAGCACAGTATGAACTCAGAGCTTTGCGAAGTTAACTTACTGTCTAGACTCCTTATTAGCGCACCCACAACAAACGAGATTCCATTACCCCTCGAAACTACACTCTGTATGATTCCGTTTAATAACTTGCAAACCGAAACCTCTGGAAGTTAGGGTCATCCATCCGCTAGCTAAGTCTATCATCTATCTGGGCTAACGCAGTGCGGCAAAACATGATTATTTTAAAACAACCACAAACCTAACGTCGTTTAATATCTGGAAGGAAACTGTTAAATGATTATTATCATAGGAGATATGGGAAAATGGATGGTGTTCAGTTCCGAGAGGCGCACACGTTTGCAGCAGCACGCAGCCATATGTAATGCGACCGGAGTTGGTCCAATTAGTGCGATCTCACGTCGGAACTCCACGTTGGTTGGTGTCGTCGGTTTTGATTTACATGCCGAAGAGAGGGAGGAAGGCCCGCGGTGGTCACTTTCATTGCTTGTGCGCGGTGACAGCTTCATGGAAAGGCTCATATGGGGACCTGTTGCTGGGAATTTGGGTCTATGTTGGAGGGAAAGCAGATGGCTTGGAGTTGCCGAACTTCGGTACCGCTGAGCCAATCAGGGGCCTGATTATTGATGGGTGCGGTTTCTTTGGGCCATATATTTTCGATTGATCGCATCCTTCTGGGGAATTGTAGTTTGTAGCGGTTTGATTTTATCTCTGGTGATAATGATTGGCATGAGAGAGCAGGTCAATGATTGTCGTTAAATTACTGTTAGAAAATTCAATTGATTTATACTTTCACGCACAATTCTCAAGAGTAGCATTTCCCAAGCATCACAATTTGTTTCAATAGAGTTTGAAAATCTCATTTGAAACATATTAGGGATCGTTTTGTACCTCACGCAAGTGCATATTATTTGCAACTTGACATTTGACGTATCAGTCAAGATAAGCAAAAAAGATAGTTGGGAATTTGTCTTGAACTCAATAAGCAGACCGGTGCAAATCGGTGAATATGCATTGGCGTAACTACTGGGGTGTTTCGCCTAGGGGCTAGGCCCTCCAGAATCTCCTCGCAGCCCTCCAGGATTTTTCCCGAAAATATTTGAAATGAAACACTTATTCATAATCTCCTACGGAGTTGCTGCGGATTTTTTCCCAGTATAAGTTGTTTCCAGAATACATTTCCCAGAGTAATTTTCTAGAGGTCAATTTTCAAAGGCTGACTTTTCGGAATGACTAATTATCCGAAACGGATCTCTGTCCTCATTTTTTCGAAAAATTTATGCTTTCCTGAAACCATTGTTCAGGGGACTTTTCCTAGAGGTAATTCCCCGGGAATCATTTCCCAGAAGCCATCTTCTGGAATGACCAATTTTTCAGAGTGGATATCTGTCCTTCTGTTTTCGGGAAATTGATTGTTTTCCGGAAACTATTTTTCTGATGCTATTTCTCACGCCATTTCCCATGACCAATTTCCAGAGAAGAACTTTGTCCTTCTTATTTTTGGGAAATAATTACTTTCCTGAAACCATTTCTAAGAGCCCATTCACCAGACGCCATTTTCCTGAGTTGATCTTTGTCCTTATTTATCTTCAGAAATTATATATTAAGTATTTTAATTTACTGAACTTGGTGATAACAAACTTTATCAAAGTTTTAGAATTAAGTAGTTTCCTCGACTTTTTGTAAAATTTTATTCATTAATGTTGGGGAAAATCTGGTAGCACGTGAGACTTTCTTTTATTTGGCGGGATACTTTTTAGTTGCGGGACCATCATCATCATCATATGTAAAGTATTGTTAACCTGTTGAAACTATTATTTATCTATTTCTTTTCCACAAATATTTTAATTAATTGATCATAGTGATGTCGCAATGCAGGACTCGTTGAAAAACATATTTTTAATTTTCTAAGAATCGAACCATTTGAATACAATTCGAAGATAAATATCCGAAATATACTGCTTGTAAAAACTGTGTGCTCTCATCTGCATTGACTTAGTAGAGACAGAGTTCCGATTATTTTTGTAAAACGCTTCTCAATATTTCTTTGGAAATTTTATCAAAATTCCCTTCACATTTCTTATAACAGTTGTCTTACATTTATTCTTAGGATTTCTTTAAATAAGTTGATTTTCAATCAAAAGGTTCTATTTTGGGATGGAATAGGTACGAGTGTACACTGGTGACGAAAATATTAGATACATCTACAGTTTTTCAAACAAAATTTTCATATTTGACATTCTCTATGTCAGCGCTCGGAGGATGGATTGAGCTGAAATTTTGACAGGAACTCAGAAGTAATTGAATTTCCTGAATTTTAAACTGTTTATAAATTTTGAAACAGTCTTCAAAATTACATCTAATCCACCAGCTTAGAAAATTTTAAAAACATCTATTTTATTTTACGAAATACAAAAATTTCAAAAGAATGAATAATTTTTCCGAAGCATTCATTCTTGTAGAACTATTCAATTTTAAATTTTTTAACAACTAAATTTCTGCCAAACCTTCTATCATGGCGAATATGATGCCATTTTGAAGACTGTACTTGAAAATTTAAAAATTCAACTCAGTTCAACACGGTAGATGCATTTGTTTTTTTTTTCGCCTATACTGTTTTTGTTACATTTTTTGCTATACCATCAAAAAATTTCGAAAACTTTCCATGGAATTTGAATGTCCATGGATTCCATGGATTAGTATTCCATATCAATGCCAATCAAATTCTTAAGTTTAACCTCAAATTACCCATAGATGTTTCTTTCGAACTGCCGTGAACTTCTCAGTAGGTTTTTGATTAAATAATCTTCCAAATTCTCTCTCAAATTTTTTGAACTCTCTTTTGAAATTTAGCACGTTAACTTAAAATGTTTCATTGTATTTTTCACAGAATTACTCACAAAATTTTCAAAGATGATTTAATAAGAAACCCAAATCGAATTCCATCGAATGGTTGAAAAATATCCACATTTTGGAAACTGAATACAAATCTTTTAATTTGAAATAAGTTTTTTTTTTAATTCAGTATTGTTTTGACTGAAGATACATTCAGTAAGTTTAATAAGAGAAGTAAAATTGCGAACTTTAGAAGTGTTTGCATTTTAATTTTATGTAACTGTCACGTCACCCCCCTGCTACAACTCAACTGTGGCTCGAAAAGGCCTGTGGTCCCCACAGTGGTCAATCGACGTTGTAACCAACATAGTGACCAACGAACCGGTCGTTGAAAATAATTGAAAGGGACAAAGGCAATGTATGACCATCCAACAAAACCAGAACAAAGAGCGTGTTGATGAGCATGTAGCATGCGATTTCTATCCTAAGTTGAAATATTATCGGTTAACCTCTAAATTCCCTACTTATATTAGGCCTTAAATTACTTAAAGTAAACGGTTATTAATTTAGTGCTTCGAAGTGTATGAATTTGAATATTATCTACATTAAATTAGTGACTTAGAAATCTACAGAGGTATGGAAATATTACGATAGAATTTTCCTAAATGAATTAATAACCTAAATTTCTTAAATCTAGATTAATAGACTCCGATCTGATACGTAGACGAAAACACGAATTACATACATTAAGTAAACCGAACAGTAAGTTATAATGTTACCTACATCCTAAAACTCGCAAATTTATATACCTATAACTACAGTACGGAAAGTGCGATAGATTGGCCCGTGAAGTTGAGATAAGATCCCTTTCCTAGAGGTTCACCAAAATATGTAGGTTTCACAAAGTTATTATGTATATCATGCTAATAAATCTCCTTTTTAGCTTCAAGCTTACCATTGAAATAGATTGGTTTGCTAAACAAGATTTGACGAATTCCCCCACAACAGTAACGATTAAGAATTCCGTACAAACTGGACAAATGATAAATGAAAAATTAAAAGATAGGTAGGTACATCCATATACTTCAGAAATTTGGATTTTTCCAGTAAAATATAGACCTGAAACAGATCCAGGTTTTGCCTTTTTTTAAGTTCATTTTGATAGTTATTTTTGAAAAAAAAAAAATTGGCTCCCGCGACCACGGGTTATTGGGAACACCATAGGTATTTTCGAACTTTTCGGCAAGGTGCAATTTTAAGCTAATAGCTGATATCAAAACGCTTAATTTGAAAATATCACTTATCATACGAAAACTATAGGGCCGATGATATATTGCCTTCAAATGTACTTCTGTACTATTCTTTCGGAACACCAAGAATTTCGATTCCATTCTATCGTTGATAATTCCGAAACAATTAAAAGCCACGCTAGTATTCTTCCTCAACCCGAGCGGAGCGAATAACTTGAACTGGCCTTGGTATTTATGAGCTTAGATTAAGAGGTAAAATACCTGAGGATAATACCATAAAATAGTTCTCACAATGTTATGTGAATACCAAATTGAGGTAAGACAATACCGAAATAGTACCTCTCAGGTATTCCCAGGTATACAACATAACAAGTTTTGTTATTCGATAGATATTTTGCTTGCAATTCTTAGGTATTTTGCTTAGGTATTTTACCTCTTAATCTGAGCTCTTCAATACCAAGGCGAGTTATCAAGATAAAAATTAGGTATTCACATGCTATTTTTTCCTGCTCGGAAGCTGGCATCTCCATCAGCTTCATCGGAAACCGATAGTAAGACAAATAAGAGCTTGGTACGCTTGAGGCAAATGGGCAGGCGTTTATAGACCATTATTCAGATGCTAAACATAAAACAACAAGACCTGCAAGCCGAAGCAACTGTCGCTCGAGTTTTTTTGCGCAACAAAAACTTAAATATATCTTTGGAAACCTTGCGAGCGGAATTGAAACTTGATATTATAACCAATTCAAATAGGTTGCTCCAGGTGTTAATTTCCATTCCCATAAGCTCAGCTGGATGCGAGCTTCTCAGCCATCAGACACACTTAAAACATAACTGAGAAGTACCATGACGCAGCACTGCTTTTAAAATGTGGCAATTTTAATCATTGGGAACGGAGTTGTGAAGGAATTAGTATCAACCGACACAATTTTGAAGATATTTAAAACACGTAATCCAAACCAATCCAAATTTTGATATAAATTTAAAATGTTCATTGACTCAATGTTGTTCTTTGTAGTTTTGATGTTTTTGAGTTTAAAGTTGACTCTATATAGATTCAGATCTATTCTCCGCCTCGGATGAAATGATGCGCCGTCAGTGAATCGAGTAAGGTGACTACAGTTACTTCGTGAGAATTCATTCTCCATTTGATTCACAGGGAATAATACGAGGTATATATTTACGACACATGATTCTGTTAAGGCATCTCGCCTCACCGAGACGCAGAATAGTGCCTTGTTCAGACATAGAGTTATAACATGGAATAACGGTTGTCAAATAATTTCAACAAGAAATTCGCCATCAAGATATTCTTATAACATGTTATAACTGCTCAGTCTGCCTTGTGTTTAGACCTAATTATTCGATTCAATAATTACAATCAATAAAAATAATTTGTCCTTTCATCGCCCTTTCCGCTAATTTCATCGCTCTTTTAAATATTCCTAAAAACAAAAAAAATCCTTCGGGCCCCTCTAGATTGATTGTCCAGCTCCGCCTATGGGGGCAGAAGCACAAAGAGAAATAACAAAAACTGAAAAATTCTACCGAATATCCCACATTTTGGAAAGAAATCGATTACATTTACTACGTAATACACACATCACGCGGATATTTTATGATTTCACCATTTGTTTAAGTTTAATTACGAATTAACGTTTGATTTTTCTCGCGAAACCGACGCAGGAGAAACGAAACACGTTAGCTTCATGGCTTGCTGCGCTGAAAAAATGTATTCATAGCTACAGTAGAAAAACTAATTAATGTGATGTAATCACAATGGAACTGACTCTTAGCTTCGGGTCTTGACAGAGTTACAAGTTGCCCAAGGGATAGGAGGGGAGCAGCCTTGAGCCGAGAACGTTGGAGGGATATTGTGAATCACATAATGTTGTAATGATGTTATGTCATTAAAATAAATAATAACTCTTCACATAATACCTTCTAAATAGTCCCCGAATGAGGAAATAAGGAACAGGAATTTTTCTCCCCTTAAACTACCCAACAACCTTTTTTAAAGATTCTCTAACCTCACTTTTTTACAATTTGAGAGACCTTCAACTGTCGTGTGTGTCCTAAAACTTGCTAATCATTACCTTTTATCATAAAACACAACATAAACCACCTTTAATAACCTAATAAATCCTAACCATAATAAACTGAAAATCTCGTCAGCGCTGGCCACCTTCCGACACCTACCGACCCACCGACATATTCCAGGCCCCGATCCGAACGCCCCATCGATGTTATTACCGAAAGTAAACAACCGGGGCAGAAATGAGCAGCGCACGATTGATTGAATCCTCCATCTCCCGAGTCGTCAGGTCGGAATCGAGCGGAGCTAAGCACTTCTAACAAACCCCATTGGCTTCGTTATTAATAATAACAATAATAAAGGATCGTCGTCGATACGAGCGTCGACATGTTCTGGAACGGAAAGCCGCAACGATGATGACGATGGCGATGGCGATGATGATGAAATCAAAAGCCCGCCATTTTTTCCATTTTCATTTTCTACTCCACCACGTGCTGAATGCTACACAAACCAACGACGACAGGCAGGTTGCTTGGTTCGTATCATCGGCCTGCTTCGGTGCCTATTCAAGCAAAGGGGGGTGCTGTTTCTGTTATGTTATGTGGAAAATTTTAATGACCCCGATATGAGCCGGTGAGGAAAATTGAGTGTAAATTATGGACGAGGTAGGAAAGCAAACAACGGCGAACAGCTGGGGAGCTGGTGAAGGTGCACGACTGCTGAGAGTAACGCAGTAATGGTGGCCAAATTTGACAGTTTTGGGACGAAAGTGAATCGATTTTGACTTTTCCTCGGTGGCCGTGTGTGTTTGCACTGTGAATTAAGCTTTGGCAAACGGGTTGGTTCTGTTCTGTTGGTTAAACAAGGATGGGTTGAGTACTTGAATGAAGCACAGTGGAATGCTCACGGACTTGTTATCTGGATCGTCGTCTGGGAGGATGATATTAATTACCAGGAAAAAAGGTGTATGCTGCATAAGTGATGCGGGACTCGTTGAAACTTTGCCCCGAGCGGAAAGGCACTGTACTCGGTGACATCGTGCCCGTGGAGGTTTATGAGGGCAAATTAACTTTCGCATGCCGGATTTGTTTGTTCCGGAATAACAATGTTTTACTCTTTGAAGCCAACAGCAGATAATTATTCGTTTGTACGTGACAATTGCAAGAAAATCGATGCCATGCATAGCGAGTGCAGTGTCAGTTTTGCGATGCATTAACAATTAATTTAATCTGCTGACTTTTGTTGCACTTCAAATTACCGGACTCATTTATCATCCATTATGAAAACGGTGTAATTAATCAGAAAAAATAAAACGAACACGCTGCACTGCAGACCGGCAGCAGATGGCTCGGCATTCTGGGAAATTTATACAGGACCCGCAACAATGGAACGATGCAGAGTGGGATTTTCCCGGAAAACAGTTAATTTGTCATACCATGTCAAATGGGATCATTTTCCGAGTTACAATACATTGTTGGATGCTTCGCAGAGAGAGCAACAATGCCGTTCACTGATTCATTTTAAGCCGCAATTTGGCGCTTGGCGGTTTGTTAAGTTATTGCCAATGGCTCGGTTTTTCCAGGGAAGAAACTTCTGTTGGAAACGTTCCAAGAGATTTCAGAATTGATGCTAATTTTGAAGTTTATTTTCCAATGGATAAAAAAACATGTTTCAATCCGTTTGGTGTATTTTTTAAACTATATATGTATATACCATTCCGCCCAATAACGCGTTGGAAACCGCCGTAATGGAAACCCATAGCACATGGCATTTGACCTTATTGGTTCTAACATGAAATATCTCGTGATTTTGGATAAATAAGGCCTGTACTCGAAAAAAATGCACCAGGCAAAAATGTTCGCCAAAAATGTATTTACAGACGGATCTACTTAAAGCTTTAAGGAAATGAACTAATACATATGGATTATGTTTCGACATAATAAGTTTATTCAATCTCTTTTCCATCGCTGAAAGCCCGCACCTTTCCCTTAAGACCCCTCATTACATTTTGTGCAGTGGTGGAGCCGACTTTTTGGTCACTTTCATCCATTGTTTCTTCAACTCCAGCTCGTCTCTTAAACACCTTGGACGATTTACGAACTTTGGCCTTCATTATGACCCAAAATCTTTTCACCGGACGAATCTCTGGTGAATTAGGGGGTTGGCGGTTTTGGTACAAAAACAACGTTATCGTCTCTGTACCAATCCAACGTCGATCGCGCGTAATAGCATGATGCCAGGTCCGGTCAAAATAATGTCTCGCCTCCGTGGGACCACAGGAAGGGCAAAAGACGTTTCTGGAGGTACTCGGTGCGGTAAATTTCGCTGTTGATGGTACGCGTTGTGATGTACGGTTTACTCAGTTTACCGCATTGGCATAAGGTCTGTATTCACATTAATCCGGACACCTTAAAATCATTGTAATACACGAAGTTCAGCTTGTGTCATGGTATGCTGAACGAACCAGGCGGAACACTTTGCCTTCAGAGTCGCGTCGCGAATCGAAAGGTTCGGATTACACTTGAAATAATCCAACACCTTCCGGGCCTTCACAGGGTCAGCTGTCTTCGATTTTCTGCCACTTCCAGTCCACGAGTCGGTCGTCTGGGATTCTTTAAACGATTTTACCAACCTGAGACACAGTTGTATGGGTGATTCCCAGTTGTCTTCCGATCCATCTCATGGTCGCAGTCGAGTTTTCCATGACGGCGCCCAAAATTCTCCGGTGATTTTCTTCTTGTTTCGATGACATCGCAATCAACCACTGAACCGAAATTTTTGCACATGTAAAACAAATCACTCCAAACTAGTTATATCCAGATTTTCATTATTTTTTTCCCACAGACAAAAAAATTACACATGGATAAAAATGGCACATTTATTTCGAGTACAGGCCTAAGAAAGTTACTGCCTTCCGCAAAATTATTAAATGCAAAGCTTCGGGTTGCGTGAATAGAAAAATTATCTTACCCAGGCTGGAGCTCCATACCTTGGAATTGAAGTTGCCACACTCGGTCCACCAACGTTGGGTATGATCCTTGCTACGGCTTTTTGCAGGCATAGTCAACGTGCGCGTTGAAATTCAAACGATCATCAACCATCACCCCAGCTTCTTTAATACACGCTTTGACGACATTGCGTGTCCCCCGACGTTGATTTTCAACCCGCTGAACTGCGTTGGTGGTTGCTAATCCAGCACTACCCCCGTCTTTGATGATGAGTCAGCTGCAGTTTTGCTCCAGTCATCCATCGCTTCAATTGTGTTTCCTTCGCCTCCGCCGTCAGCATCACGATCTCTCCACAGTCTCGCCCGTTATCGTTAGGACGACATCATCTACAAATCCGACGACCTCAATACCATTAGATAAGTTCAGCGCTAATACTCCATCATACATCACGTTCCAGAGCGTTGGGCCGAGCATCAAGCCTTGTGGCACCCTCTCGTGACCCTGATAGATTTCTACCCAACTTCGTTTCGTATACCAGGACTCTGTTCTCTATTCTCGTCGATCGTCACAACAGCGCAGAACCGATTGCCTCTCCTTTACTGCATTGAAGCCTTATCTGCTCTCTGCACGGCTACCCGGACTGTTAAGAATGATCCTTTCCTGAAGCTTTTCGTGGGTACACAGAAAAAAAAATTAACGGGCACGTAAAATCCCCCCTCGTGTAATTCCAAGCCAAAGGAGGCCTAAACAACTAAATTGTTTGCAATCTCTCATGCGTCATACAACAATGTTTGCAATCTTTCATACAACAGTCTATGTTCAGGCGTTATATGGCATAAATTTACATGAAATATCCCATTATTTTCTAAGCCGCAGATGGGTGACCACAGCTTGCTGGGCAGGTACTTTCTGCTCTTTTTATCACCAATTACTTTGCATGAAAAGCTCGAAAATCATTTTTCAAGAGCACCAACTATGTCGTTTAACCTAACTTTTGTTTTATCTGGATTTGTCCATTACAGACTTATTTTTTCGCTCAGGAGTGGACCCGAAATGCACCTCGAGGATCCGAATCCGAATCAAAAAGAGAATGCAATATTTATTGCTTCAAGTATTGAGAAATGAATTAACTATTCATTGAAAGATTAATAAGAAAAATAGTTACGTTTTCGTTAAGAAAATATGGCAACCGCGTTGCGTCAAACTGGACCAAAACATATCATGCAACACTTCAAATCACATTAGAATTCAAAAATTAATGCATTACTGGTGGTATCAAGTGCCCAAAACCTTATTGGCGTACTCTATTTTTTATGTTTGGTACTCTCCGTGCGTGGAGTAACCATGGTATTAACCATTAATCATACTGGTGGGGACCAGTATCACAACGCTTCACGGCATTTCTCTCCGAGATCTCTACGTTAGAGATGATGGGAAAAATACCTTGAGTGATCTCAGACGTTGCGAATCAAAACAAACCCAAAAAAGGAGAGAGTTCCTCTCCCATGTGCGCATCAAAACAAAGTGCATACAAACTACCGCTAGAAACTATCACAAAGCTGTCAGTGGTACATGAGCGCGTACCAACTCGTTACCTTTTGCCTGTTGAGGTGACGGATTCGTCCGTGCCTCGACCTACCCCGCAGTGGGATGTTAGGCAAAGTGTAACGTCCTTGGCTCGTGTACGTTGCCCTTTCGCTCAATTTTCAAAAACATTTGTTCTATTTCCAACCTACCGTACACTGACGGAACTTTCAACACTCTCTCTTCATATCTTTCATTCTAGCAAAAACATTACTGTCCACTCTTGGTGCCTCATGGTGATAAGCGAATATTTTCTTCTACTTATTTGCGTGTTCTTGGTACCTCAGGGGAAGAGGCCAAAGTTTTTTAAATGGACCAAAACATGCGAACCCCAAATCACATACGAAATCCAAAATAAGTGCAATAGCAGTTGCATTAAGTGTCCAGAACCACAGATACCACATCTGGGCATGATGCGGGTACCCCCGATGGGTCCTTTCTTAGCTAAGCCGGTAAAGGCACTGCTACAAAGCAACACCATGCTGGAGGTGAAGTGGTTTAATTCCCGGTATGGTCTAGGAATTTTTCTTTAAAGAAAATTTCTGGATTCCTTGACCATAGGGTATGATTGTATTTGCCACACAATCATACTGAGGCAAAAAATGGTACCCTGGCATTTAAAGCTCTAAATCGATAACTGAAGAAGTGCATTTAGAACACTAGGCTGCGAGCAAACATTAAGAAAATTGTGAAAGCAATAAGCTTGAAATGTCAAACATGGAAGAATAAGGAATCCCGGAAACCTCGCTACAATGCAAGGTCTTGGGTGATGTTGCTTCGGATGAAATAAGGTTAACCATTAAGGAGCAGTGCGAGTTAAGAGAAGAGCTCAGATGACCATCCGCATGAGAATGGGGTCTTCTGGTACGCCGGCGAGTTGCGGCGATTAAGCTTCCAAGCACTTTTCACTTTTCAACGAGGTTTACTACAAATTCCAAGACTTCGGTCACATTGTACGAAACTGCAAAGGCCGGACAAAAGCAAACTATGGAGAAGATGAGGGAAAGTTGAGCATAAGGCACAAGATTGCAGAAACCCACCAAAGCGCCTTATTTGTACCAAAAACGACAGGATGATTAACATGTCCGGCCTACGAACAGACGACGGCGAATTGTGAAAGCAATAAGCTTGGAATGCTACCAATGAAAAAAAGAATCCACGATGAAGTGAACAGTTTTTGACACGGACCGAAAGCTATCATGCGACACCTCAAATTGTATTAGAATTCAAAACTAAATGCAATGATAGTGACATCAAGTGCCCAGAATCAGATTGTTCACGTCCGGCCATGTACCTTCGAAGAAATGGCCAGTTTTATACTTGGTTCAAACGGTATCATGTACCACCTAAAATAACATAAGAATTCAAAAATAAGCGTGGTGCTGGTGACATCAAGTGCCCGTAACCGCTTTTTCTCTCCTGAATACAGCATCAAACAATTGAAAAAAAACGTATGATGGGTCAGATCTCACCATAAGTGGATGAATTCAGGTTTTTTTTATTCTCATGTTATGTGAAGTGTGTATATTTCTACTGACTTCCTGGATATCCGGGATATGTCAACACCTCAATACTTTTTTGGTGACAGGTTAATCCAATTTGATGACCACTTAATGTTAAAAGCCAACTTTAGGACCATAATACCTTTGATGGCTTTTTCTTAGTTCCTGAAATCCATGCTTTCCGGAACTTTGTGAAACCATATCTCTGTTCCAAAACATTTTTATAGGATTCCATCGGATCAATATACTTTTCATTTGGCGTTTGTTGCGTCTCAACTTAGTCTATTTGTTACCAAGATAGTCGACATTGTTTACAAAATTTAAGTTTTCCAGAATGTTGTCCGTACCATATCTTTAAAACTGATTCACCCAGTCCAGAAATATTAAATAGGCTCTATGGAATCACAAGACCTTTAATTGGACAGTTTTTGTGTCTTATTCTGATGTACGACTTCGTTCTTAAAATCCGTGTTTTTCGGAACTTATTTCTGACACTCATTTAGTAAAGTTCTATAGGGCTACAGTATCTTTTGGCGGTCGTTGCACCCAAATCGGACCGGTGGTTGTTGAAAAACAGGGGTCAGTTCCCAGAACCCGTAAAATCTGAGTATTTTTGGAAATTACTTCGGCCATATCTCAATAAGATTCAATGAGACCATGATACCTCTTAATTGGCGCTCAATTTAGTTGAGCGGTTGCTGAGAAACATGAATGAGTTCCCAAAATCCGTGCATTATCGGAACTTATTCCGTCAATATCTCCGAACCAAGTTATCCGATTTCAAAACCATTTGATAGCGTTCAGAAAAAATTCAGAACAACTTGGGAGTCCCTACAGAAAAAACAGTTTTTGCCGGAAACTTTTTCATTTCATGTTTGATAACAAAGTTGTCTTCAGATGATTTCTACAACTCGTTAAGATAAAAATTTTGATGTATGAATCCTACCGATATCTTTTACTGTTAGTGAGTAATTAACGCCCTTTTCAAATGTGTTTTACTCAATTTAAAACAAAAGCTTTCTCCAATTTACCGATATAATATCTATATATACATAATAATGGATTTCTGTCTGTCTGTCTGTCTGAACCTAATAGAGTCGAAAACTACTGGAACCGATCAGCTTGAAATTTTGTATGCAGCGATTTTTGGGACCGGGAAAGGTTCTTATGATAGTTAAAACGCCTCCCTTCTCTGGAAAGGGGCCCTCCGATACAAATGAAACCCTCATTTCTTACCTAGCTCGAGAACTAATCAAGCAGAAGAAAACAAATTAAGCATGTGTAATTTTTTAAAGACAGAAAGGTTTCTATGGTAGCTTGAGGAACCCTCCCCTTCCTAAATGGGGGGCTCCCATACAAATAAAACACAATATTCTGCATAACTCAGGAACTAATCCAGCAAACGGAACGAAATTTGGCATGTGGTTATTTTTGAATGCAAGAAATGTTTCTATGAAGTTTACAAACACAAATTTCAACCAAATATGAGAATTATCCAGATAACTAAAACACCAACTGTGTATTTCTCGGGTAAGAAGAATGTTCTGATGGAAGTTTGAACCCCTTCTTAGGTAAAAAATAGCTTTTTCCAAAAAAAACAACCATTGTTCATTTATTTAGTTGCAGGCATCGCTCGCACCGGGGTCATCTAGTGCAATAATAAAAATCTTTCCAAATGCTGTTGAGAAATAATTTTTTAGTTTGCCCCAACTAGAAAAATCAAAATTTGAAAAAGGCCTATTTTTTACATAAACCATTATAACTGTTGTTTGACATACGATAGGGACAATTTCAGCAAACCAAAAGTTATATTTTATTGTTGCAGATAAAAATCTTAACGTAACCCGTAGAACCAACAAAAATGTACTTAAACAAGATTTGATTTTCAGAACAAACTAAAAATTCAAAATACATCAATAGCTAAATCCTCAAAATGATAAAATCTATAAAACATCAATACAGGACATTCCTTCATCAGTTCGAGACGTTTCACACTTTGAAGATAACACATCCGTTATGGTTTGGGGCGCAGCAATATCCTCGGCAGGTCGACTTCCTCTACTTTTCATAGAAAAGTAATAGAAAAGGGTGTTTGAATCAATGCCAATTATTACCTCAACAATATGTTGAATGGACATTTGAAGCATTCGTTCACTACTCACACCTTATATTACGTGACATAGACTATCTTGATATCAGCATCTATACATCTAGTTTTCACTGGAAATAATGAACATGGCATTTGATATCAAGATACTCTATATCAAGTAATATAGGTTGGGAAGAGCGAACGGGGTGTTAAACCAGTTTGCAAGCCCCAAATTGCTTGGCCGACCGGATACTGCCCTTTCACATTCAGCAAGAGCTAGAACAATTTGCCGAACTTTATCCCACTAGAATTATGGCTGGCCTCTTCACCAGACGTGAACCAATTGAGCTTTTCTATTTGGATCATTAAGGGGAAAAAATTAGAAACCCCAAACCAATGAACATTGAGAAAATCAAAGCAACTTTGCAGGAAATATGGACTAAGAATCCTGAACAAGAGGTGCGTGCAGCTTGTTATGCTAATGCTAAGCAAGAGAACCCGCAGAGAAGCAATGAAAAACTTCATTTCAATTCAAAGCAATGAGCAAATGAGATTCACTTGTCTGAGCCTACCGTATAGAGATCAAATTTTAATTAGAATTTCTCAATTCTATTCCTGTTTGACTCTCAGCTGGTTTAACTAGAATCAAACATTTTATTCCATAACAAAACCAAACAGCAATAACTTCCACCAAATAACAACAATCGACACGAGCACTTCAGCAGCAGCAACAGCAGTAGGCCATAAAATAAACACTCAATAAACAGCCGATGGCCATCAAACATTTCACCGACCTTAATGTTTATTTATTCTCCCAATTAAGCCGCTGTTTATTTTACTCATCACCAGGTAGGCAATTGTACTTGGCCCATCTAGTTGCAAGTTGCATCATTATTAGGTTCATTATTAGCAGTGATGCAATCAATTTAATTCTGGTGCTTTCAACCGATTTCCACCATCAATTAAAACGCATTTTTTTCACAAAGGGTTGATAAAGGGTGATACGGTCAAAATTTGGTCAAGGGAAAACGCGTGTAAATCGGTGAAATCGTTTATTTAAAAAATCAAATTAAATTTCTTTTTCAAGTTCAATTAATATAAAATTCAAGAAAAATATTCAGTTAGGCTTCCGCTTTTCCAAATCCGAATTGCCGGGCCTTACGCTTGACCCTGCCATCAGATTTTGTACAGCCACCTTGTCCACCTTCTTCGCCGCAGAAAGCCAGTTTGCCTTGAATTGCTGCTCGTCCTCAGCAGTTTATTTGGTCTTCTTTAGGTTCCGCTTGACAATAGCCCCAGTATTTCTCAATTGGGCGGAGCTTCTGGCGTGTTGGGAGGGTTCTTGTCCTTGGGAACCACCTGCACGTTGTTGGCGGCGTACCACTCCATGGCCTTTTACCGTAATGGCAAGATGCCAAATCCGGCCAAAACAGTACGGAACAACTCAGCTTTCTTCAGGAAAGGCAGCAGACGTTTATTCAAACACTCTTTCACGTAAATTTCTTGGTTGATAGTCCCGGAAGCTATGAAACTGCTGCTTTTTCAAGCCACAGGTACAGATGGCTTGCCAAACCAGATATTTCTTTGCGAACTTTGACAGTTTCGTGTGCTTGAAAATATCTGCTACCTTTCCCCTCCTTTCGCCGTATAAAACTCCTGTCCCGGAAGCTGCTTGTAGCCGTCTTTGACGTAGGTTTCGTCGTCCATTACCACGCAGTCAAACTTCGTCAGCATCGTCGTGTACAGCCTCCGGGATCGCGCTTTGGCCGTCGTATTTTGTTTATCATCGCGATTTGGAGTCACTACCTTCTTGTAAGTCGATAGTCCGGCTCGTTTTTTGGCCTGATGCACGGTTGTAGACGACACCCAGCTTATTGCGGCATCTCGGAGAGATAGGTTAGGGTTTCGCTTGAAACTACCGGCAACTCTCTTTGTCGTCTCAGCGGCTTCCGGTTTTTCGATTTCCCCGATCCAGACTTCCTGGCTGTCGACAAACGTTCCCCAAACACTTTAATTACATTTGTAACGGTTGATTTGGCAACTTTTAGCGATTTTGCCAACTTTGCGTGCGAGTAGTTCGAATTTTCGCGATGCGCGAGCAAAATTTTGATACGCTGCTCTTCTTGCTTGACGGCATTTTGACAACTGAAGAGTGATTCCAAAATCAAAATAGGAGCAACATTCTACACACACACACCTTCAAAATGAGGGGTGTTCAGGTTTTCAAATGCAAAATTGAAAGAAATACGTCAAGTTGATATTGACCAAATTTTGACCGTATCGCCCTTTATATCATTAAAGTTGCGAATTATCGGCATAACCTCAGCGGGACAATAGCTGAACTAGCCAGATTAGATAGCATAAAAGGAAACCGCCATAATATCCACAAAGCTCTTGAAGCTCATCCGTCGACACTGTATTCATCGCGTTCGAAATTGAATTTCCCAAAAAGCTCCAATCCACCGTCTCACCGACTCTCACCGGACTCTCACCGGACTCTCATCGTTAACAGGAAACGGCGCATGCCCGAAATCACTCATTCGCTGCGTCGTTCGTGAGTGGTAGAGAAAGTTCATTGTCTCGACTCCCATCGGAATCGACGGAACCACGACGGGAGAACGATGCTGCCACACAGGCTGGGGCCAGACCACGTGACCGGCTGGTTGCAGTTGAGACCCTTGAGAGTGGAGTACCGAAAGCTGCTACCAGCTGTTGTTGCGAAGACGAGATTAATGGATTCTTTTAATAGATATCCCACTCATTGCGCCGCATGTTCTTGACGTTGATGTTTGTTCACCCTCTGCCTTATAAGTTTGTAGTGAGGAGAACCGGTAGGTTAATGAGGTGGTTGTGGTTTTGGATTGGGAACTAGTTCAAAGTGCACACGTCGCCAACCGCAAGTGGCCATTGTGGGGTGTTGAAGGATGTAGTTGTCGAGAACATGAAAACCATGTTGCATGTATAATTGTTCGCAATTTGTTGCGTGTTTCATCGAATGAATTTATTATGCTTTGATCTTCCAGTACGAAAACGACAGGAAGACGTATTTTGCAAGTTTTCCCAGACGATGTGGCGTGATTGTTGTTTAAATTGAAGGTCCAATATCAGACTCAAAAAATGTACTGTATTTTGATAATCTTTCCATTACATTCCATATTTATCACTAGGACTAAATTGAATGCATGCGTTATTACAGATTATCAAAAGGTGTTGTGGGCTTTGTAAAGTGCCATAAATTAGAAGAAAAATTAGTAATCTCCATTTAATTCCAACTACCTTGCCTTAGATACGCGTACGCTACAGATGCAGATTAGTGTCTCGTACTAATAACTCGACTAGTCGAGTTATTGAGTACGAGACACTGGAAGAAGTCTGCACATTGTAGACGAAGCTACGCGTATCTGTCGAAGATAAGCAAAGGTAGTTGGAATTAAATGGAGATTACTAATTTTTCTTCTAATTTATAGTTACAAGTATTCCACTAAACAGCTCAAACCCTCTAGGATTTGGAAAGTAGTATTGAATTATTTTCCTTTTTTTCTGCATTTCTGCATTGCTTAAAATTTTGGGTTCATGCTGGATACGTGGAGGGAGTTTTTATTATAATTCTATACCATATGGTCCCATCACTATGAATTACTATAAACCATTTTATATGACATTGTATAATAACATTTTTATAAATATCACTACTATTGTTTCCATTACTCAGGTTTTCAGGATTTATAGGTTATATGCACTTGAATTGATGTTTTCATTTCATAGATTCTATATTCTATTATTATGTCTTAAATGTCTAGTTAACCTTTTAAACTCGTGCTTATCCCTCTGATGAATACAATAAGCTGTAACTGGAGCTGCTGTAGACATGTGCATTTATTACTAAGTGTATTTTTCATTTTCCTCTATGCAGATGGACACTTTACAAAATCGGTGCTGATCTGACTCATGAGACCTCAACTGAATCGCCACCAGACATTCGTACTCGTTAGGTCTTTGTTGTTTTGTTGTTGTTTTATTACATCTGTTCACAGGCTTAATAAATAAAGTCACAAATCTTGACAATCTTTACATTTTTGATATCAACCACTAAAAAAGAATAAGTGGGATAGTATTTTGTTTATAGATTTTGAGAGGTAGCGCATAATAATAGAGAACCGGCAGAAAGGATCTACAGCGTTCAATCTGAAATCATCATTTAAAGATTGTCGATATTCAAGGAGTACAATATCGACGACATAATTCAGTTCAATCTACCCATTTTAACGCATCAAATAACACACAATTGATTTATATTATTTCCTTTATATTTTCTATTACATGATATATATTGCATGAACCTATTATATTTCATTGATTTAAAATATTTAAATACTGGGAGGAGGGTGCATCAGGGCATCATTGAAGTTGCAATTGGACAATGGAGTGGATGGCCAACCGGAGTCTAGGAGGTATGTGTCTATCATTTATGATTAGTACATTCCACTCCAACAGTTGTAATGAATTTGACGCGCCTTTCTCAAACAAACCATCTAGTGGAAAGCTTGACAGAATTGCGTATTTTGTTATTCGTTTTATTGGATCATACTGCTGGAAGGAGATTCTCTTATTCCCGCAGGTTTCACGTAAGTGTCTCTGCTTACGGGCCTGCCCAACTCTTTTTGGCCCTTCATACAGCAGTTTGTTGAAATTAGAATGGTAACAAAGCATGATCTTTCTGTTAAGTGGAACCGCATGCAGGGCAAGGCCCACGCTAGGATGGTGGCTTCTTACATACATACATACATAGGACTAAATTGAATGCATGCGAACGCTCTTTTTTTTTTGTTGTTTCTTGGGCATAGGACTACGTCTTTGTTTTCTATACTGGGGTACATTTTAAAAATATATTCACACAGATCAAAAGAAACATATAATTTTCTGTGTTATCTAATGCACATAAAAGGAACGCTAGGTTTAGCAGAAATCAGTGGGATATTTCATGTCAATTTAAGCCTGATAAAGCCTGAATCTAGTCTGTTGTATGGCAAATTGCAAACATTGTTGTACGGCGCATGAAAGATTGCTAACAATTTTGTTGTTTACGCCTCCTTTGGCTTGAAATTAAACGAAGGGAGATTTTACGCGCTTGTTAAAATTCATTATTTTTTTTGTGTGTATTGCGACCGCTATGAAGTGCGGTCAGATATTGAGCGTTAATATCTCAGTCGTTTCTCGAAACATTTCCTAAATGTTTGAATCAATCTATCGAAAATATTTCTACGCGTCGATTCCCATAATGAAAACTTTTGATTTTTCACATTCAAATAACGCCAATATAAGGTGATGTCTTATAATGCCGATATGTCCATCAGTGAACGTTGTTTAAGGGGGCAACTAACCTTTTACCTTCTTCGAGGAACCCCCCCCCCCGCGTCAGTCAACTACTTAAATCCATCCTTTTTAGGGCGTACAAATTAATCTGTCCAACTAAAGAGTTTGTTTAATTGAAGTTTCTCTTGCGCTCATCAAAATTTACATTACCACGCACTGGTTCAAGACGGCATTGCTTTAAATGTCCTGCCCAGGAGTACATGGACCTGCACGTTGGACAACCAACAAAGGTTAGTTTCTGGCGGTGGCAAGTGCTGTGGAAGGCGCATTGGCGAGCAGCCATTTGCCAAACAGGCAATGGTTTAGTTGGATGTTTTTGATTTGTCGACCTATCAATGACAGTTACATTTACTCAAATTTGAGTGACTCCACTTTTGACGATAGTGAGTCAAAAACGACTCAAAACTGAAGCTGGCCGTGCAAGCCAACAAAGATCAATGAGATGAAGAGCAACGTGGTGAGTGACCGTTCGCGAATCACACCGACTAACAGCAGATCAAATTCTCTCTCCAGACATAAGAAGAGCACAATGGAATTTTCGGACGACGAGATATTGACAACACGAGACCAACGACGATCATCGAAGAGCAAGAACGTACGGCAAGTAAAAACTATTCTAACAATGGCAGAAATTACTGTGAATACACAATTTCCTATCCAATACTAGGCGATTGGCAAAAACAATCAACCTGAACGGCAATAAGTGCTGGGTCAATACAACCAAAATCGACGCTATGAGGTTGGTCTTTTTGTTTGACACACTAGATATAGACATAGTAGCTTTCCAAGAGGTAGTTGGTGATTGTATAATAATCCCTGGCTACAATATGACATTTCTCCCCTTGCGAGCGCATTGGAGAGCGTCCTTATTGGAGATGGAACAATCAGCAGCTGACTGATGAAAATTTGAATGAATTGAGACTTAAATGGAATTACTGGACACGTCAGAAGAGAAACTAGGATTCATAGGTTAACTGGTGGTCATCCTACGCAAAAGGAAAATTTGCATCTTTTTTTCGCTGGAAGAATTCTGTAGCACTACAAACGTTCAACAATACAATGAGTTTTTACTATTCTTATCTGAATCGACTTTTAAAGCGATAATGCTGCAAAAACAGAAACAGTTCACTGAATCGCGAAGATGATCAAACATTTCTTTTATGAGAGGAGAGGATGTATCCATTTTTCAAATTGCGGATCAAAGAAGTAGGCGACGAGATACATCACAACTTTGGTGGTGAATCAGCAGCAGATTACAGACAACGCGGAGTTTAATCACTATGTGCTTGAGCATTACCGAAACCTTTTGAGGGAAGAGTGCCATGGCCAGAAGGTCAACCGTTTCACCCGAGAAAGACTCTCCACGCCAACCACGACGGAAATGACCGAATCATGGATCACGTATCAGAAGAACAAATTTTCTCCATTATAAAAGGATCGGCAGCAAACAAATCATCTGACAAAGACGGTCTCACAAGGGAGTTTTACATGAAATCTTGGGACAGTATAAAGAGGGAATTTATCATGGTGATGAACGAAATCAAAAACGGACTGGTGAGAGCCGATTGGAATAATCGTGCTGGTAAGAAAAAGAGGGGGAGACAACTATCTGAATTCTCTCAGACCTATCACACTTCTGAATGTAGACTACAAAATATTCTGCAGAGTGATGAAACATCGACTTGAGGCGATAGCCACGGACATGCTTTCTTCCCATCAGAAGTGCAGCAACGGAGATCGTTCAATATTCGAACAATGGCTCTGTTAGTCAACCGATATCTAAAAAATCTGGATGTCATTCCCTCCTTAGCTCGGTATATGCAAATGCAACAAATCTCCCCGGATCTTATTCATCTTAAAACTATAAAATCAACCCTGGATAATTTACCGCAACAGATAATCGACAACACCTCCGCCTGTATCATCTACAATCTATATATATAAAAATGGATTTCTGTCTGTCTGTCTGTCTGTCTGTCTGTCTGTCTGTCTGTCTGTCTGTCTGGCTGTCTGTCTGTCTGTCTGTCTGTCTGTCTGTCTGTCTGTCTGTCTGTCTGTCTGTCTGTCTGTCTGTCTGAACCTAATAGGCTCGAAAACTACTGAACCGATCAGCGTGAAATTTTGTATGGAAAAGGTTTTGGGGCCGGGGAAGGTTCTTATGATGGTTTGAGACCCCTCCCTTCTCTGGAAAGGGGGGCTCCCATACAAATGAAGCACAAATTTCTGCATAACTCGAGAACTGATCAAGCAAAGGAACCCAAATTAAGCATGCGGAAGTTTTTGGAGGCAATAAATGTTTATATGGTAGTCAGAGACCCCTCCCTCTCTAAAAGGGAGGCTCCCATACAAATGAAACAGAATTTTCTGCATATCTCAAGAACTAATCAAGCAAATGGAACCAAATTTTGCATGTGGGGTTTTGTGGAGACAATGTTTTTTTCTATGGTGGTTTGAGACCCCTCCCTCTCCTAGGAGGGGTGCTGTCATACAAATGAAACTAAAATTTCTCCATAACTCTAGATCTAATAAAGCAAATGGAACCAAATTTGGCATGCGGGGATTTTAAAGGCAATGATTGTTTCTACGATAGTATGAGACCCCTCCTCTCTCTCTCTGGGAGGGGGGGGGGGTGTCATATAAATGAAACAAAAGTTTCTATATATCTCGAGAACTAATCAAATGGAACCAAATTTGGCATGTAGAGATTTTTGAAGGCAAGAAATATTTCTAAGGTGACTCTTTCATCCCTCCGCCCTCTGTAAGAGGGGGGCTCTCATACAAATGAAACACACATTTGTGCATAACTCGAGAACTAATCAAGCATATGGAACCAAATTTGACATCTGAAGGTTTTTGGAGGACCGAAATGTATCTATAGAGGTTTGAGACTCCTCTGTCATCTGGAATGGGCCAAAGGGGGGGGGGCTTCCATACAAATGAAACACAAATTTCTGAATAACTCGAGAACTTATCAAGTTAATGGAACCAAACTTGGCGTGTGGAGTTTTTCGAAGGCAAGAAATGATTTCTATTGTGGTTTGAGACTCTCCGCTCACTGAAAGAGGGGTCTCTAATATATATGAAACACGAATTTTTGCATAACTCAAGAACAAATCAAGCAAATGGAACCAAATTTGGCAAATGGAGGTTTTTGAAGGAAACAAATGTTTCTAAGGTGGTTTGAGACCCTCCGCCTTCCGAAAGGAGAGACTTCCATAAAAATGAAACATAATTTTTAGCATAACTCGAGAGCCAATGAAGCAAATGAAACCAAATTTGGCATGTTGAGGTTTTTGGAGGCAAGAAATATTTTAATGGAAGTTCAATACCCCTCCCCATTTTGAAAGGAGGGGCTCATGACAAATAAAAGCAAATTTCTGCATAACTGGAGAACTAATCAAGTAAATCAAACCACTTTTAGCATATGGAGGTTTTGGGAGGCTAGATTTCTATATGCATAAAAATGAATTTCTGTCTGTCTGTTTGTTTGTCAGACCCTTAGTAGACTCGGAAAGTTCTGAACCGACCAACGTGAAAATTTATATGAAGGGGTTTTTGGGGCTGGAGAAGGTTCTTATGATTGTTTGAGACCCCTACTCTCTCAGGAAGGGAGGCTCTCATACAAATGAGACACAAATTACTACATAATTCGAGAACTAAACAAGCAAATCGAATCAAATTTGGCATGTGGGGGGTTTTGAAGGAAAGAATGTTTCTGGGGTTGTTCAAGACCCCTCCTCGTTTTGAAAGGGCGGGGGGTCCAAACAAATGAAACTCAAATTTTGATTATAATCGGAGAGCCAACGTGTGATGGTTCGAGAACTAATCAAGCAAATGGAACCAAATTTGGCATGTGGGGTGTTTTGAAGGCAATCATTGTATGGTGGTTTGAGAAACCACCCCCTCTGGAAAGGAGGGCTCCCATACAAATGAAACACAAATTTCTACCAAAAATGAGAATTATACAGGATACTTAAACACAAAACGTGTATTTCTCGGGTAAAAAGGATGTTTTGATAGAAGTTTGAACCCCTGCTTATTCAAGAAAAAAAACTCATTCCGAAAAAAAACCATAAAATTGCCAGTTACATTAAATTTTCCTTCATTAAGTTGCAAGCGTAGCAGCGCACGCACCGGGTTCAGCTAGTCACTTACTAAAACAGTTACCTCCTGTTGGGATTACTACACGGTTTACACGAAACTGGAATTACCATCTGATGAGAAGTCTATATTTTTTCTCCTTGTTCATGGAAAATTGTACCATAATGAGTTGCTATTTCGACAAGAAAGGAGGGACAACCTGAACTGTCTGCAGTGTGGGCAAACGGAAACTCTATAGCATAAATTCTCAGAATGTCCCATAGTAAATAACCTGTGGCAGGCAACCATTAGGAATACTTATGTAACAGCTCAGTTAAACAATATCAACTTTGAAAATTTGCGCTTCGCGACAATAAATTGTAATAGAAGAGTAAAAGGTCAAGTGCTTAAAATATTTATTAGGTATATAATGTACCCTTTAAAAATTGCAGAAAAACTTAGAAGTAATGAGTCACTTACTAGTTACATGACGATGAGTGTGTAAAAATATAAAAAAACAAAATAGTCTATAAGGGTCAGACAAATAGACAGACAGACAGGAAAAACAAGGAGCAGTTTTTTAAAGAATTGATGTCGAAAAGAAAAATCAAGAGAACGAGTTTCTTGATTTTATATTGTACCTACATTGTGTTTTCATCTGTAACACCTTTATAATAAAAATAAACACATATCGCAAAAAAAAAACAATTAGAGACGTTTTGGCCTGCCGTGGTCTCGAATATAAGATTTCCTAAAACGGATCTATTTGAACATCTTGGTCTTGTAATTTTTCATGAATCATTTGTTTACGTCAATCATTTGATTACATTCCGAGATCCAGAGCACTTGCTACAGTGCTTATTGTACGTTCAATCACCGAGAAGCAACAACATCAATTTCCTCCTACGATCCTTGTTCTCAATTCTTTTCCAAGTATCCAACATGTTTAAATCTCGAGTACTTTTTCAAATGGACGTTTGGATCAAATGGACTTTTGGATGAAAATGAGAAAATCAGCATTGAACTTTTTTGAGTTAATTTTTATCCCAATTTGAAAACCAGACATGTTCATCCCAATTAAATTCTACTTTATGACACATTGGTAAAAGATATTACATCGCTGTTCTTTAAAATAACACTAGGAGTGAAAATTCCAGCTTCATTTAGAAAAATGTTTCTTACAACGGTCTGCAATAGAAAACGATAATACGTCATTTTGATAAGTCAGTACACGGAACAAAATAATTAATTTTAACAGGCGTGTAAAATTTCCTCTCGTTTAATTTCAACCCAAAGGAGGCGTAAACAACAAAGTTGTATGCAATTTTCTCTGCACCATACAACAATGTTGGTAATCTGTCATACAACAGGCTAGATGCAGGCGTTATCTGACCTCAATTTACATGAAATATCCCATTAATTTCGCCAAATCTAGATTCCAACAAACATCGGTTTGAATTAGAGCTTGTTCAAGCAAATTTGGAGAAGCTATTCAGCTGTTTCTTCTAGAATAGCTGAATAGCTTCTAAATTTGTTTGAACAAGCTCTAATTCAACACCTATGTTTGTTGGGTTCCCTTTATGTGCATTAGAAAACGCTTAAAATTCAATGTTTCTTTTTATCTGTGTATGATAGATGGCATGTTACTTGCGTCAAAATGATCCGTCATTCTTCGAATGAGCATGTTGATACGTTACGTCAAATTGTCATATTTCTCGCAGATTCGTCGAACTTATCAAATGACGTATTAGTTTTTCCAGCAACAATGATTCGCAAGTTACTTTTCAACACAAGCGGCGTATGTACATTATTCCCAAAAAGTTCAAAAGTGATCTTACACCGTTTTGAAAAAAGTTATATAAAACGTTCAGAAATAATCCAATCTGAAAGTTAATCAAATATGGGCATATATACATGATTTTTTAATAACATGCCATGAACAACGCGTTTGTTTACATTTTGTTACTTACGTCCATTTGAAAAAGTACTCGAGAAATATTGTATTCCTTAACCTTGAGCAAGTCGCGAGCATTCGGCCCCGTTCTACTAACATTAGTTTAAAGAAATTTATCAATGTACATAGAATAACGGCTCTGCAAAGCTAACGCATTTGATCCTTGAAAAATTAATGGATTATAAAAACAAACGGGCAAACTGTTACCTGTACTCACTAAAAACCAGCTCCGAAATGCTAGAGCATAACAAATTTAAATAACTACAGTAATTAGACCACCATTTATCAATTAACGTTTCGGGAACTACCAGCGCTATATAAATCTCGACCATATGTGAAAAAGTTTCAGCAAGCTTGCATTTAAGAGCATTTTGGCTTATTTTATCAAACAATATATTTCCATAAATGCTCCCCCCTCACACGCTTCATAAAAATTCACCAAACCGTACCGTCATATGTCTACCGCTTTCCGCAATCAGTTTTGTTTCATATTCTTCGCTCTCACAACACCAATCTCCATACAACAATGTGCTGTGCCCTGCCAGCAAGCAACGACCCGCGCCTGATTGATATTCCACCCCAGCCCCACAAAAAGGTCCGTTTCTATTGAACCGTGCTTCCAATAACCTTAACCAATCCCAACCCATATTAGCGCGAACCTTACCTGTCAGCACCTGCCCGGCTGGCTGGAGGCGCTCCAATCGACACACATTTTTCCCATCCCTGCGAAGCATCACAAATCACACCTACCTGGAACGAGAGTAAAACAAAAGAAAATTGAGAAAAGTTAGATTAACGATTCGCGATTCAAACGCAGGAGCCCGGGAGAAATTTGCAATTGAAATTCTCCGTAGCAACCAACGAACCGTATCGCTTCAACGTTGACGGATGAACAATTTAAATTATTGCAACAACATGGACCTCATTGTTTTCTAGGAAGTATCGAACAATGGCCATGGCGCCTGGCTGGAGCGTGCCTGAATTGATTGCAGAGGAAATATTTGGCACCGTCAGCGAATAAATTACCGATAATGATGTCTGACTTTGGCTGACATTAGAAAATGCTGTGAACTCATGCGAAAAATTCAAGCCTGATTTCAGTTACCTTTCATCCAACCGCATGCTACTGCGACTGATGTCACTCCAGGCGGACATCGAGCGGGGCCGCTGGAAGAACTTGGATCCCCTGCGGGACCCATTGGGTCCTCCGCCACAGCTGCTTCCACCGTTGCCTCCTCCTCCTCCGCCGCCGCCGCCGCCGCTCGGTGTCGTCCCATCGTACGTTTCTGGGGGAAAATTGACATTACGTAACGCTTTCCAACTGCCTGACGGCGAAGAATTTGTCGCTTCCTCAGACATACCCAGTGCGCTGTAGCTGATGCGGAATTTACTCATTTTACCCTTCCACTTGCCCACCACCCTCACCACTGCCTCCTTCTCTTCGATCGCACCGCAAATTTCCACACTTTCTTCCATGAATCTGCTCTGCCCACCTGATTTCTGGCCGATTGCTCACTTGAATCAACACTTCAATCAATCACTGACAACTACCGTAGTACACACGATTCTGCTGTTTAAATCAATTAGCAGCACATACTTTTAATCGAAGACGCGTGGCGTCGGACTCGGAACAGCACTACTAATGATTGTCGTTTGATTTCGATGCACAACTCATGTATGACCGCAGAACCGGCAGCGGGGATGGACTCTGCCACCCCCACCAGCCACGGAGCATTTCACAGTGCTGCAACATCGCGAATTTCTTTCATAATCGCCAACAACGGCGACGAAGCATATGACATATTCCTTGTGATTGCATTCATCGCTGCTGCTGCTGCTGCTCGCTTGAACCGGCTCCCTTCGGGCAGAAGTCGGCTGTCTGCTGTCGCAAGTCGAGTGCGTCGAGTGCGCGAACGGAAAGGGGGGAATAAAAATATTCAAAATTGAATTCAATCAATAACATGTATTTTTCACGAATGGCAAGTGCCGCTGCTGGCTGTCTTTCGGTCTGTCACCAGACACAGCTTGAGCGCGTTGCAGCGGAGCGGTGAAATTTCATACACATATCCAAATATTCCTGTCGATGCGAACCGTCGATGCCATAAAGTAAGATGTTTTAGTTTATTGCGCTCAGAAGTTGCTATCGGGGGTAGTAAATTCCAATCAAGAAGCCTGAAATACGACACAACTTAAAAACAAATAAAAATTTAAACGGCATTGGAAGACATTTGAAATACAGTAGCTCTGCTCAGACAAACAATCGAGGATCGCAAATTTAAGATTGGCGGTTTATCAAAATTTGACTGGGAAGGAAATGGTTTCCTCTTTCTTCGTGACAAATTTTTACGACCTTGCTTCTTGAACAAGCCCGGATTCGATAGAAAGTTAAAAGGTCCGTACGTCAGTCCCGTGCCACTTGTAGCCGCCGCAGTTCGAAGGCCAATGGTTTTATGTTATGCCCCGCTTTATATCGAGGCCATAATTCGCAAGGGACTTATGTTGGCCTCTGTGTTACTGCACCTTGGCACGATTCGTTCTGAAATCGGAGAATGAACAAGTTTCTTCTATCGCACCGAAAACGTCACATAGAGCAGCAGCTTACTGGGATCCGAAACAATCACAGACACTTTTAGCTTGATGGGAAAACTTTTCACTGGGTGAGGTTTGTCTTGTACTGTGCAAAAGTTTGTATCTTCTGTGTGTAGTCGATTAGAGTTGAACTATGTAACCATGTGTGAAGAAAACCGAAGTCAAATGGAAACTGTTGACAAGAATGAGAGGAACATGAAGTTTTGTTAAAGAATGATACACCGAAAGTCCCTCAACTTCATTTACCACACGTCTACAAAAATTTTTCACCAACTAAATTCTCGAAATTGGAAAATATACCGCAAACTGCTGAGTTTTTGTTGAAAATACAACGCTTCCTTTTATCGTCAATTCCAGCAAAACAAATTGAAACACCTGTTAAACTTTTTCGAAAATTGTTACCACGATACTTCCACCCGACAAGTAATTGAAATGGGGTAATTTCCAGCCTGGATTGTGGCTTCACTGTGTTGTGTACATGAACATACTGCTGGAAGACTAGCTTTTAAGGAACGCGGTTTATTCTGCTATAGCCGTGATGATTTCTTGATTTTGGCGATCGACTGCACCAGTTGATTGAGGACTTAAGGGTATGGATTACCGGATTTTGACTCCTTTACTTCCCCAGCATTCCGTAAACTCACTTCCTTGGAAAGGCTAATTGGTGTCGCTCTGCAAGATCAAGGGAAGTCCCCATGTGGAAATTTTTGTTTTCATGAGAACCTGATTGGTACTCTTAGCGTCCATTTTTATAATTTCTGATATTGACAGAAATCGGGAGTATGTATCAACTACGACTAAGCATGCGTAAGATCCACAGCCAGCCATGTACGAAAATCAATGTTAAGGATTTCCTACGTCCCTTAGGGAAGTTGTTGGCTAGAGAAAGATATTAGAGGGTTCATTCGCGACAACTTACTATGAACCACTCAGAAAAACTAAACATTGTTCGATATCAGTCCACAGTGTCCGGTTATTTCAAGCTCTTAAAAGCACTCAGAGTCTCTTGTGAACGCAATTGCTTTATATCACTATCGAACAACAAAGGACTGTTCGGAACCACCTAGAGTTTACAATATCTTAACTTAATAGTGATGAACAGCAACTAAGAGCTGCGTTATTTAAATAGTTGAATTTCATTACCCACGATGGACCCTTACGGCTGAAAATCACTTTTATGCCGAAATAAAAACATTATGAACAGCAAATCAATGCTGTACAGAGCCCTCCAGATCAATGGATCTGTAAACCGCTCCGAGAAACCAAAACAGTTTGAGTTATCAGCCCAAATTCAAGTTTCTCCTATCTACTCAGACAGCTCAGAGTGCCAAGAGTAGACACAAATACTTGATATCATTGTTATACAGCCACTCAGAGCTGTACAGAGCTACCCAGAGTTTAGAAATGCTTCATGTGAACTACTTAGAGAAGCTAAACAATGTGAGTTATCAGCCCACAGCGTCAAGTTTCTCGAAGATCCCAGGACTGCTCAAAGTCCCTTTAAAATGCAAGTGCTTGATATCACCATCGAACAGCCACTCAGAGCTCATTATTTCTTAATGTGAAACTGTTGAAAAGACACTCAGAGCGGTATGAAGCCACTCAGAGCTCATTATCTCGTAATGATAAACTTTGAAAAGAGAGTCCACAGAGTAAAGTATTTGTCAAGCTTCTGCGAGCACCCAGAGTCTCTTGTAAACACAAGTCCAATATACCACTATTGAACTATTAGCAGGAAGACAATCGGACTGGACTTCAAAGAACTAGACTACAATCCGAAACGTCTTCATTAATCGGATGTTGAAGTAAGACTAATGAAAATTGAAAAATGTCATTGTGCAAAATGTTGCTTTGATTAGTTATGGCAACGCAGCGTTGCATACTCTCAACACTCCTCCTCAACGCTGCTGCTGTAAACCACACTGCTGCCGAAGAACCTCCAAGCGTACCTGTGATAATGGTTAAGTCAGGAGATCCGCTGCCATCCTTGCCGTTGGACAGTATTCGTAATTGATAACGCCTTTCGTCTTCAGGTCCTTGGCGTAATGGAATGTGTTTCGTGCGATTACTGAACTTTTCATTGTCCAGCATCTTCAAACAGCTTTGGTTGTCCTCGAATAACATCACTTCTGTTTTCTCACCTAGGTCCTCCAACAGTATCTGCAGCCAAACCGCTTCTTGGGATGCCTCGGAATGCCTGCGAAACGTGGTATGACGAACATACGATGTGATGTGTTACTGATCGAACGCGACGGCAGCCTATTCTGCATATAGCTTGCCGTCACCACTGCCTCTCCCCAGAAACGCAGTCGTCGCTCGTCGTTACCATGGATACGCGTTCGGTAGATTGACGCAGCACGAAAAAATTTCCAACGGACTCTGCCGTCGCGTAGACCTTTTCACCTCTCATAATTCTCGCTCTACTCGCATCGAACGTGGCGACGAATCCCTTCTGCACCAGCCGCTTCACAGATAACAAATTCGACTTCATTTCTGGAACGTACAAAGCGCAGTCAATTGACACTTCACGTCGTTGACCAGCACCATTGATAACAGGTATCTTTCCAGAACCGCGACCTGTGCTTTCGTCCCGTTGGCGACCCAAACATCCTCCGTAGCTGCATCGTCCAGATTCTCCAAGAAGTCCCGATAATTTGCGATGTGGCAAGTCGCACCGGAATCCAAAATCCATTGGTTCGCCGCTTGATTTGCACATCCAGTGAGGAACACGTAGTGATTATCATCGTCATGCTGCTCCACGTGGTTCATTTTGTGTTGCTTGGCTACCGCTTTTGGTTGCTTGGTTACAGGTCCGCTTCCTTCCGCAGCTTTCCATGCTCGAACATTTTCACAGTCTACCTTCTGGTGGCCCAACTTTTTGCAGAAGAAACACCGATGCTTTTCGGCCTTCGGATCTCCATACAGAACGGTTTCGGAATCCTCCTCGTCACCTTTGTGCTGCTTCTTTTTCTGCCACTCTTCAATCAGCTTACCCTTCACCATGTTCAGGGCCAGATATCCTCCGGTCGGGCTTCGAGATTGGTGACCAACGTCTCGTACTCCTCCGGCAGACTGCTGAATAAATGGCGGCCAGCCACTGATCATCCAGGATTTTTTCCGGTTGCAAATTGTTGAGCTTCTCAAACAACTCCGCCATCTTCGACACGTGCACTTCCATATCTCCGTGTTTTTCCAGGCGTAAGCTGCAGATTTTCCGCATCACATAAACCTTCGTCGTCAGCGTTTTCTTCATATGGAACGTTTCTAGAGCTTTCCACGATTCCGCCGCCGATTTGGCCTTCCTTATGTGGATTAACTGGTTGTCCTTCACGGCCAATCCGATCGATGCCAGTGCTTGCTCATCCTTGGTCTTCCACACGCTCGTGACTGGTTCCGGTTTCGCATCTGCTACAGCCGTCCAGTTGCCTTCCTTGGTCCTTCTGAAGCTCCAATTATCGTAGTTGGAGTCATTAAGCTTCGAGAATGACACGAGCCTTTCTCCCATCTCGGTAGATCTTGAATAGCCTATTTTCTTCACCAGTTCCAACTCCACTAGCTAAGGCCCATAACCTATTGGCAGGGAGACAATCGGACTGGACTTCAAAGAACTAGACTACAATCAGAAACGTCTTTATTAATCGGATGTTGAAGTAAGACTAATGAAAATTGAAAAATGTCATTGTGCAAAATGTTGCTTTGATTAGTTATGGCATGCTGCGTTGCATACTCTCAACATGAACAGCCATAGAGCTGTACAGAGCGACCAGAGCTTGTTTTCCTCTACTATAAAACTGTTGAACAACTCAGACTGCGCCACCAAAGCTCAGTCACAAACAACAATTCAGAGCTATGTAGAGCTACCCAGTGTCAAGTTTCTCTAACCTCCTCAGATCACTCAGAGTCTCTGGTAAACTTAAGTGCTCGATATCACCGTCGAACAGCCCCAGGGAGCTGTACAGAGCCACTCAGAGCTCATTATTTCTTAGTGTGAAACTGTTGAACAACAACTCAGAGCGTAGAGTCGAGCGGGATGACTAAATCTAAGATGCGAGGATGTTTTTTTTTTGCTTTGTTGCGTGCTGATGTGTGCACGGTTATTAGATAGGTAGAACATTGATGAAAATATACAAGATTTTCTGCACAAAGATGGGAAGCTTTGCAAGTAGATGGATATAGAGCAAACATGAAATTTTTCGACCATCTAAAATTGAGGATTAGAGCCACAAAATGACAAATGGATTTGTAAGGCAACATGTACAGTATAATTGTTTACTAGTATGACTCGTCAAAATACCAAAGCGAGATGAAACTCGTATTATGTTGTACCCTAGGAAATATTCCTCAACAATAAATGGTTCATCGGGACATCAAGAACAACTACATCGCAATTACGTAGGTTATTTAAAAAATTTCAGAAAGACCCAAAGACGAAAAGTTGCGATCTCTCGTAGTGGTTGCATTACCCACTCTTTTTTTTTTTTAAACAGTTACACCACCACGACCACGAAGATGATGTGATTTTTTATTCGCCAAACTAGAGTATGCTTGAGCTCCTCTATGGAACCACGAGGGCACTAAAAATCCAAGCAAAAATCAGTGAGCATGATACATTGAGAAAGGCTACATCCGCATGTTGATGAAGGAAGAGTTGAACAAAATACCGGAACCTCCAAATGTCAAATTTGGTTCCATTTGCTTGGTTTGTTCTCGAGTTAAGCAGAAATTCATGGGTCTTAAATCATAATAGAAACATTTCTTGCCTTCAAAAACATCCACATGCCGAATATGGTTTCAGGAACTTGATAAGTGCTCGAGGTATTCAGAAAGTTTATATTTCACCGAGCCCTCCTTTCAGAAAAGGGAGGGGTCTTGAGTTGCCTTAGAAACATTTCTCGCCTTTAAAAACCTCCACCTGCCCAATGTGGTCCCATTTACTTAATCAGTTCTCGAAATATGTAGAAATTTTGTGTTTTATTTGTATGGGAGTCTCTTCCCCCCCTCCCTGCCTAACAGAGAGAGGTGAGGTGTCGAACTACCGTAGAAACATTTATTGCCTTCAAAAACCCCACATGTCAAATTTGGTTCCATTTGCTTTATTAGTTCTCGGATTATGCAGAAATTTCAGTTTCATTTGTATGAGAGCCCCTCCTTCTTGAAAGAGGAGAGGTCTCGAGCCACCATAAAAACATTTCTTGTTTCTAGAACACTTCACATGCAATATTTGGTTCCATTTGCTTGATTAGCTCTTGAGTTATGCAGAAGTTATGTTTCATTCGTATGGGAGTCTCCCTACCAGAGAGGGGAGGGGTCTCAAACCACCACAAAAACATTTTTGGGCTTCTAAGAACTTCTCACATGCTAAACTTGGTTTAATTTACTTGATTATCACTCGAGTGAGGCAGAAATATGTTCCATTTGTATGGGAGCCCCCCCCTTTAAGAGAAGGGAAGGGGTTCAAACTACCAGAGAAATTTTTCTTGTAATCAAAAACTACCACATGCCAAATTTGGTTCTATTTGCTTGATTGGTTTTTGAGTTATGCTGAAATTTGTTTTTCATTTGTGTGGAAGCCCCCCCCCCTTCACAGAGATGGGAGACGTCTCTTACTATCATAAAAACCTTCCTCGGCCCCAAAAACATCAGCATACAAATTTTCACGTCGCTCGGTTCAGTAGTCTCCGAGTCTATAAGGTTTAGACAAACAGAAATCCATTTTTATAAATACAGATTTTGTACAGGATGCGAACTAATTTTTCTAGTAAAAACGCAAAAAGCGGTAACATTTTCCAAGCAAATAATACATTAAACTCGAAAATCGGTCTTAAAATGGCCAAGACATGCTCATTTTCCTAGAACAGGTTCCTATGAAAGGTTCTGGATGCAACCAGATATTTCTTTCAATCAAAACATGCCGAGCGACACCTTTTTATTCTTCTTTTTTCATCACAAAGCTTTCTTTAAACTTAAAGTGGACATTTTGACACATTGGCCACTCCCGGGGCCACCGGAATGCTCCCGGGGGAACCTGTAGCAGGGGCCAGTTTCATTTTGACGCCGAAATATGCCGTGCGACAGCTATATCTTCATGATTTGGCATACTAGAAAAGATCATTGCACAGTGGATCAGTTGAATCGGTTGAATCGGTTGAATCGGTTGTGTCGATATTTTGTTCCGCAATATTTGAGTATCGGGCGTAGCGTTTTGTCTATTGTTTTGGTTGTCTATTGTTCGTTACGCGAGTGATCGAGTGAGCATGAGAAGTCGTGGTTCGCTGGATAAGATGGGTCGGTGGTGAGGTACATAATTAATTGTGATCCAAATTATTCGTTCGCCATGCTCGTCGGGCCACCCTATCTTGGAACAAATAAATCTCAAGTTGGCTCTCGGGAGTTGAGATGAATTGCCTTTTTTCCTGATGAAAAACCGAAAACCGCTATCACATTTTGTGAGTGGCTCGAATGGCATCTTTACTATTGGTTTAAATCGGTTCAAATCGGAAATCGCTTCTAATTTTCAAATATCTAACTTGACAGCTTATCGGTAACCAAAAAGAACCCAGCTGATACCCAATTTTGTTATCCAAAATCCCAGTGATTTCTCGTGAAAGTGCAGTGTACTCCCCGGCTTCCAATAAAGCGAGCATCACGTCAACTAATTCCTTCCTATTTCTAACGACCTGCATTCGGGCGAGGCCGGCGCCGGTATTGCCTTAGTTTGGGATCACTAGTTTTTACACATTGAAGATGTATGTTAGTCCCAAGCATCATTTGTTGGTTCTCTGTGTAAAAACAGCTGATCTGGCAACAACGAAGCAGCAACCTCGAGCGGTCAATCATGTTCATGCTCATGCATGCTCACTAAAATAGACCATTGCACAGTGGTCCAGAACGCAAATTTCGCTGGAAACATTTTCAGCCTAAGTTTGAAGTTTGGAAGCAATATTGTCCAGCACAAAGTTGTTTCTAATAACAAAGCGCTTCTTTTGGTGTGAATGGAAACTAGGGTGGTCCTTATTTTCAGAGAAATCGAAAATCTAACCTTTTTATTTGCAGAAATAAAGTCGTACATTTCTCGGAAAAGTTGTAAAGTAATTAATTTCAAGCAACTTTGACGGTAGATTTTTTCTGTACCTTTTGATATGACTAAATTAGAGCACCAACCCGTTAACGAGTAATTAATGATTTCCTTAAAAAATTACGCCCTTTTCAAAATTTTTATTCACTTTAAAAAAATACCCTGTCTCCAGTTTTCAGATATAATATGCAATAATAAAAATACTTTCAAATACTGTTAAGAAATATATTTTTGGTTTGCCGCAACTAGAAAAACCAACTTTTGAAAAAGGCCTATTTTGTTTACAAAAACCATAATAACTTTTGTTTGACTTTTGATAGAGACAATTAAAGCAGACCAAAAGTTGTATCTTTTGTTGTTCTAGAATCTATGTAAGTACAACTTTGCTGAAAAATTATGAATAAAAAAGTTACAGCAAAATAACTGATTTTTAAAGGGACACCCTAAGCTACGTAGGAAAAAATGCTTCAATTTGGTCATATTAAGAGGTATAGAAAAAAATCAAAGTTGCTTGATATTAATTACTCTACAACTTTTTCCAATAATGTATGCCTTGATTTCTGCAAATAAAATAGTTAGATTTGCGATTTTTCTGAAAATAAGGACAGCCCTAGTTTTCATTCATACCAAAATAAGCGCATTGTTATTAGAAAAAACTTTGTGTAAGACAATTTTGCATCCAAACTTCAAACTTAAGCTGAAAATGTATCTTTCCAGCTCAATTCACATTCTGGACCACTGCGCCGGCCATCCGTCAATACCAGACATTTAAGATTTTCGTCGTATCAACGGTACAATTGACATGTTCGTCATGTCCAGTTCTTCATTATTCCTTCTGTAATGCTCTTAGCATATTGTTGATTAAAATATACCTTTGAAACCATGGAAATCAGGTATTGACAAATGTTTTGCTTAAGGTGTCCGTTACTGGGAGATCTCTCCCTATTTGATTTATACATTATTATATTTGCCCTTTTTTGAGACATATCTGATCAGCTTATTTTTCGACTAATAAATGATTTTCACAGTATTTAGATACATAACAGCTGTGAGAGGCAACATCAATATGGGGCCAAAATCAATTTGGCCAAAACAAATCAGGACCAAACATCCCTCATATTTCCAAGAATTCAATTTCGAAAATCAAGAGAGGACTTCTCAGAGCTTCTGGAAGATTTTTAAATAAGAGGGTCTTTTAGAATTTGGAACTTTTCAGAGGTTTGGAGTTCTACCCAGAAATTCAAGATGCTGAAGTTTATGAAAAATTTACCCGGAGTTCAGGAGGAAACTATAGTTTCATAAAATTTCAGAAACAAACTTCCACAACGTCCAGAACGATACGTCCAAGAAGCTCAGGAGAGAACTTCACTGAAGTTCAACAAAGAATTTCCCAGATATTCCGGAAAAAAAACTACCCAAAAGTTTAGTTGAAACTTTCAAGAACTGCTAAAGAGTTTTCTCAAAGTTCAGAAGGGAATATTTCTGAATTTCAGAGTGAAGATTTCTCAAAGTTCGGAAGAAACATCCCATAAGAATAGAAAGAGATATTCCAGAAGCAAACGGAGTACCTCCTAGTAGTTTGAGCAAGAATTTCTCAGAAGTTCGGGAACCAACTACCCCGAGGTTCAGGAAAAGGAGAAACTACCAACAAATGTAATGGAATCTTCCTAGACATTTTGGAGAGGATTTTCCCAAAATTTCGATAAAATTTTCTTCGAAGATTAGGATCAGAAGTTTAAAAGGAATAAGGTCAGGAAAAAACTTCTCCGAATTTAAGGAAGAATCTTTTCAGAGAGGGCACTGCCAATAAGAAAGAATTTATTTAAAAAAAATTCATGAATTCAGGAGAGGACCCACCAGAAGTTCCGAAGGAAGCTTTCCAAAAATTTAGTTGGAACTACCAAGAAGTGCTAGAGATCTTTTCGAAGTTCAGAATCGAACATTCCAGAATTTCAGAATGAAATTTTCTCTAAGTTCAGCAATTTCCAGAAGTTAAGGTAGATGCTTCTGAGAAAAACAGGAAATTTTTTTTCTTGAAATATGGGCGGTACTTCCTAGTTGATGAAGCAAGAATTTCTCAGAAATTCAGGAACAGACTTCCCCGAAGTTCCGCAGAAATCTTCTCCAAAGTTCACAAGAGGACTTGTAATAGACTCAAATGTTCTATAAGAAACTTTATTTAAGTTGCTTTAACAAATTTAAGAAGATTTTCCGATTAATTCTAATGAGAACTTTCCCACAGCTTTGCAGAAATATTCTTCGTAGTTCAGGATGGAACATATCAGAAGTTTAGAAAGTAAATAAGCTCAGAAAAAACAAGTTACCAAATGTACCGATCACAACAGGTTTTTGAGTCTTCTTAAGATTCCGCTTGACGATGGCCCACTATTGTTCGATTGGGTTGAGCTCTAGCGTGTTGGGAGGGTTTTTGTCTTTGGGCACCACTTGAACGTTGTTGGCAGCATACCACTTCAAGGCTTTTTTTTCCGTAATGACAAGATACCAAATCCGACCAAAATAGAATGAAACAATTGGGTCGCTTCAGGAACGGCAAAAGATGTTTTTGTAGGCACGCGCTCAGATAAAATTCCTGGTTGACGGTTCCGGTCACAATGTTAACGTTGCTGTTCAAGCCACAGATACAGATGGCCTTGCCACATCAGATATGTCTGTCGCGAAGCTTAGACAGTTTAATCGTGCTTGCAAAAATCAGCTGACGTACCTTTCGTGATCGTGCTTTGGCCGACGTGTTTTGTTTATCGTCGCGATTTGGAGTCACCACTTTCTGGTAGGTCAACAGTCCAGCTCATTTTTTAGCTCTATCCACGGAGAGGTTCGGGTTCCGCTCGGAACAGCTGACAACTCTTTTTGTCGTCGCTGTGGCCTCCGGCTTTCGATTTTCCTCAGTCCGTCGACAACATCCACCGAACACTTTTAATACGTTGGTTACAGTTGATTTAGCCAAATTCAATAATTTCTCCAACTTGGCGTGAGCGTAGTTCGGATTTTCGCCATGCACGTGCAAAAATTTGATGCGTTGCTTTTCTTTCTTCGGCGACATTTTGATAACTGAAGTGCTAATCTCAGAATTAAAATGATGCTGGTATTCTTCAAAATGAGAGGTGTGAACATTTTTTTAATGCACGATGAAAGGAAATGTGTGAAATTTAAGTCCACCAAATTTTAATCGAAACACCCTTTATCACCATACTTCTTACCGTTGCCTCTGATACATTAGCTTGTTTTGCCATTTTCTTATGCCCCAAACGTGATTACGAGATAATGTTTATCGTAATGGACTGTATCAACCCTGGAGTTTTCGGAGATGGCTTTCATTGCCGGGAATCCAATTGATACATAGACTCAAAATACAGTAGGTCTTGAACATTTTACAAGCGCCATGATATCCGAAACTTATTTCTGGGCGTAAGTCTTGTCGTGCATTTTTCAGAAAATCATCCTTAATCCCAACAAATTAAAAGACACCAATCTATTTGTGAACAATAAATGACACCTGCAGCAGAATTTTGTAGGTTGAACGAGTTGAGTGGTAAGATAGTATTAGTGTGGGCCTCAACATTTTCTGGCGCATACTATAAGGTATACAGGCACTTTTATGATCAACAAATCAAAACTCCCAAGTAACATTGCCTAAACCATCCAGCATCATTAAGTTTTATTAAAGTTTTATGAAAGCCGCTAGAAATCAATTTGGTTTAATTATTGTACCAAGAGGTGCCAATAGGTTTCATATTTAAGTCAGGTTTATGAAAACCTACGCAGCTTGTTTACAATGATCATAATTCCTTTTACTCTCATCACCAAGTTTTATTACGACTTTATGAACTCGTAAAATGCTGTTTTTAAATGCCGTTTTAGGAGTCATTCATATTATCTTTTTATGGTCAGTTGAAAAAGCATTTGAAATGCACTTAACGGCAAATTGGCATTGAGGGTAGTTACCAAATGACCAAATAGTTTTATAGTAGCCATTGCGAAGATAAATTGGCTTTTTGGCAAAACTGTGATTTCTTCCAATCGCCACATGAATGAAATAATTGAAATGTGGAAACATTATAAACAATGACTTTAATCGTTGATTTTCCACGAATCATATGACTCCAACGACATTTAACTGCAACACAAGAATGTTTTGCGATTCGAGAAAAATTAACGTTTAAAGTCATCGTTTACAATGGGCTTTTAGGCCCTAATCACGAATTACACGAGAATCAAACTCACAGTTATCAGTATCAAAACCTGTACCAAACTACCCCCACTAAACATGGGGAAATAATGGAACTGTGACTGAGAGTGGAGTATCACGTTTCGCAAAAAAAAACTTGTACAAATTAAGCCGTATAACAGACTTTTCGCCAGACCAACTAGCAACGACGGCAGAGAAAGGTGGCAACAGAACAGTAAATTACAAACGAGCGGCGAAAGTTGGACTTCTGAAGCCTTGGATTTTTCGTTTCCAGCTGAGCTTTCTCCGAAGTGGCAGGTCATCATGACCGAAACTGAGTAGGCAGAATTTTTTCTCCCTTGTCTACTTAGATCCATTAAAGGTCGTCTGTAAATGTTGTGATGAGAAGAAACCTTTCGTCTTTTTTTTTCCTCTCCATTTCCATGGGTCATTGAGTGTTGACTGTTGCGGAAAGCGTTATTGATTTTATCTTCCGTAGTGCGGACTGTGGGACTGCGATGGAATGTTCTTCTTGTTTTGTGAAGCAATGATGGCTCAAGAGAAGGTGGTTAAAGGGCTTCTGCTGCGGTTTGTTCGTCGCATTAACGGGTCGACCCCGTAGCAATGCGTTAAATGGTACAGGGCCATCGGAATTTGCCTTAACCGTTAGAAGTTAAATTTCCCACACTAAACTTTTCTATTTTATTTTGGGTCGAATTGCGACTGAAATTTGAGTTATTTTCGGCGACCGTGTAAGCGCCATCGTATAAATAAATTCATAAATTGGGTTCAAAAGGCATGTGCGTGCCCACAACTTTTGGATTATTTTAGTTTCGACTGTTGGAACTATTGTATGCGAATATAAGCCACCGATTGTCTTCTTCCAGCTGGCTACAAAAGAGTGATGTTTGTTGTCATTTATGTATTCCGGACGAGTGCACCAGTATATGCACCAATAAAATGGATGGAAGTGTTGTTTCTGTTTTCGTGACACTAGAAAGGCAAAATTATAGTCCGCTGGGGTACGGAGAGCTTTTCGATCACGTATGCGACGATTGATGGTGCAATTTCTCTTGACTGTTTTTTAGGGACTGGCACTTTAGAGTTGTTTAACATTGCTGGAGGCAAATTGTCTCTGACCATTATGTTGCGATAGCTTACAGTTACGAGTAGTAGTTAGGGCCACAGGAGGTAGTTGGAATTAAATAGAAAATACAAATTTTTCTTCTCATTTCTAACTATCACAGGAAAATTTATAAAACAATCTAAAGGGTGATACGGTCAAAATTTGGTCAAGGGAAAACGCGTGTAAATCGGTGAAATCGTTTATTTAAAAAATCAAATTAAATTTCTTTTTCAAGTTCAATTGTATGTATGTATGTATGGTAGCCACCATCCCCTCTAGCCCTTGGCTTGGATGCAGCTCCACTTAACGGCAAGATCAAATTGGGCCACCAATCTGAATTCGCACTATCGCTGTATGAAGGGCCAAAAACGGAGGGTGGACCCGTAAGCAGAGACGCTACACGAAATCCACGGGAAATTAAGAATCTCGCTTCCAACGATATGATCCAACAAATCGAATAACACAATTCGCAATACTCATTAAGCTTTCTACGGGATGGCTTGTTAAGAAGGGCGCGTCACTCTCCTGAAACTGTTGGAGTAGAACTCGCAGCACCACACTCGAATCGGTAGGATAAGAAATGATACTGTTTGTTCCTCCTAGACTCAGGCAGTCAATCAAACCATCGTCAGTTTCAGCTTGAATGATACCCTGGGTGCTCCCTCCCAGCCCAGTATTTATTATATTTATATAAATATAGATGTAATGTAATAATAATATGTTATATATGATTATATAGTAGAGCAAAAATTATATAAGGATATTTAGTTAAATTATGTAATAGTTGGAGTTCACGAGCCTATGATAACCATGTTAAACTAAATTAATTAACCTGCTGAAATAATAATATTAAGGCAGTAATAATAATATGCAGCTTCGTACCACTTTGTATCACTGATGGGTGACTGTATCTCTGGAATGTGAAGGTCATCTTGTTATTCATTGAGTATAAATATCAATAAAGCATTCAATTGTATATAAAACCATAATATTATATTATTACGTATTTAATCATGACATATAGATATGTAACCTTCTGGAATGAAGGCATTTATTAATTTTGATTATTATTTGATATAATGTAATAAAATAATTATACAGCTGGATCACCAAACTGAAGCAATTAAATTTTATTAATTATTTTGTACTTCTTCCATAATATTATATGTATGATATGCAATTAATAATGATGAACAGCTGTGTTCCTCTGAACCGCTCAAATAGTAGTTGATGATCAGTGTACTGAAATGTTAAGGTCATATTACGCCATTTAATGGAAAATATAATGAAGGAATTAAAGGTTGAGTGGTCGAGAGAGTCGTCAACATTTCTATTAATGAAAATATGCTGGAAACTTGTAAAAACATGCATCATATAATAACACATACTAGTATCTACACATCTATATATACATCCATTGCTACTTTCGAAAGGCCACTCCGACGGTGCTAGATACAGCTGAAAATTGATCCCCATTCTTACTGCTGCATCTACCAGAAGATGATCATCCTATAACCACAAGACCTCCTCTCTAAACTGTATGGTACCTGAGAGAAATTTACCTTTCTGGCGTAATACATGTAATGAAATATACAGAATTAGCTATGAATAAACAATGTCCTATAAGATAAAATATATAGTGAGGGTATATTGTAATATGAATTGAAAATTACATGTGTGCCGACTGCTGTTTTGTTGCAATTGTGAACAAACTTGCGCATCCATTATGAACCAGAAAAATTTAGGCAATGTATGACCGCCATGAAAAAAAGAATTTTTAAATTTTAAATTATTTTGTAATACCTGACGACCTGGAAGACCTGAAAGATATGAGAATGGAAAATTATGATATGATGTACCGGTCGCACCCCTCACTTCGCTATTGTCGGATTGACAACATTGCCCAGGCTACGCCAACCTGCGCGTCTCCATGTTTCAAGCTGGCGGTCGCCTGTGATCCTTCTTGTACTCGTGGAGGCGTGGTGGTAGAACATCGAGGACCGAGAGGTCGGTCGCACCTCCTGCCGAGTTGTCAACTCACCATTTGAAGCCCTATTTCTTTTTCAAGTTCAATTAGTATAAAATTCAGGAAAAATATTCAGTTAGGCTTCCGCTTTTCCAAATCCGAATTGCCGGGCCTTACGCTTGACCCCTGCCATCAGATTTTGTGCAGCCACCTTGTCCACCTTCTTCGCCGCAGAAAGCCAGTTTGCCTTGAACTGCTGCTCGTCCTTAGCAGTTTTTTGGTCTTCTTTAGGTTCCGCTTGACAATAGCCCAGTATTTCTCAATTGGGCGGAGCTCTGGCGTGTTGGGAGGGTTCTTGTCCTTGGGAACCACCTGCACGTTGTTGGCGGCGTACCACTCCATGGCCTTTTACCGTAATGGCAAGATGCCAAATCCGGCCAAAACAGTACGGAACAACCGTGTTTCTTCAGGAAAGGCAGCAGACGTTTATTCAAACACTCTTTCACGTAAATTTCTTGGTTGACGGTCCCGGAAGCTATGAAAATGCTGCTTTTCAAGCCACAGGTACAGATGGCTTGCCAAACCAGATATTTCTTTGCGAACTTTGACAGTTTCGTGTGCTTGAAAATATCTGCTACCTTTCCCCTTCCTTTTGCCGTATAAAACTCCTGTCCCGGAAGCTGCTTGTAGTCGGCTTTGACGTAGGTTTCGTCGTCCATTACCACGCAGTCAAACTTCGTCAGCATCGTCGTGTACAGCCTCCGGGATCGCGCTTTGGCCGTCGTATTTTGTTTATCATCGCGATTTGGAGTCACTACCTTCTTGTAAGTCGATAGTCCGGCTCGTTTTTGGCTCGATGCACGGTTGTAGACGATACACCCAGCTTGTTTGCGGCATCTCGGAGAGATAGGTTAGGGTTTCGCTTGAAACTACCGGCAACTCTCTTTGTCGTCTCAGCGGCTTCCGGTTTTCGATTTCCCCCGATCCAGACTTCCTGGCTGTCGACAAACGTTCCCCAAACACTTTAATTACATTTGTAACGGTTGATTTGGCAACTTTTAGCGATTTTGCCAACTTTGCGTGCGAGTAGCTCGGATTTTCGCGATGCGCGAGCAAAATTTTGATACGCTGCTCTTCTTGCTTGGACGGCATTTTGACAACTGAAGAGTGAATTCCAAAATCAAAATAGGAGCAACATTCTACACACACACACCTTCAAAATGAAGGGTGTTCAGGTTTTAAATGCAAAATTGAAAGAAATACGTCAAGTTGATATTGACCAAATTTTGACCGTATCGCCCTTTATATAATAAAATTGAGTTGGGGTTTCCTTTGTCACGATTTAACTCGCGAGCGGAAAGACCGATCGGCGTGAAATTTTGTATGCAGAGATTTTTGGGGTCGGAAAATAATCTGATGATGGTTTGAGACCCTCCCTTCACTGGAAGGGGGCTCCCATACAAATGAAACACAATTTCTACACAACTCGAGAACTAATCAAGCAAAAGAAAACAAATTTAGCATGTGTGAGTCTTAGAAGGCAAAGAAGGTTTTTATGGTAGCTTGAGAACCCTCCCGTCATTGAAGGGGGGCTCCCCATACAAATAAAACACAATATTCTGCATAACTCGGGAACTAATCAAGCAAACGGAACGAAATTTAGCATGTGGTGGTTTTTAAGACAAAAAATTGTTCTATGTTGATTTGAGACCCCTCCCCTTTCTGAAAGGGGGGAACCTATTCAAATGAAACGCAAATCCTTGCAAAACTCCAGATCAGATCCTTCAAACTGCGAGAACTAATAAGAGAAATGGAACCAAATTTCGCATGTGGAAGTTTTTTGAAGGAGGAAATGTTTCTATGGTGATTTGAGACTCTTCCGTCATATGAGGAGGAAGGAGGGAGGAGTGCTCTCAAACAAATGGAACCCAAATTTCTGCATTTCAGCATAACTCGAGAAATAATCAAACAAATGGAACCAAATTTGGAATGAACGAGTTTTTTAAGGCATGAAATGTTTTATGGTGGTTGAGATCGCAGCAAGCAGCAAGTGGTAATTAGCTTTAACTAACAGTGAAATCATAAAATATCCGCGTGCTTTGGGAAACCTGTAGCGACAATCGTTTCCCAAGAAATGTGAGTGTCGGTAGTATTTCCACATTTTGTGGTTTTTTGTGCTGCGTCCCCGCACCCGGAAGAGGAGTTACATCCAGCTTAGTTTTGCTTATTAGTGGTAGTATTGAGACAGTAGTATTGGTAGTATTGAGGCTCCCATACAAATGAAACACCAAATTCTGTGCATAACCCGAGAACTAATCAAGCAAATGGAACCAAATTTGGCTGGTAGAGGTTTAGGTAAGAAATGTTTTAAAGTAACTCGAGACCCCTCCGCCCTCTGTAGCAAGGGGGGCTCTCATACTAATGAAACACAAATTTGTGCATAACCCGAGAACTAATCAAGCATATGGAACCAAATTTGGCATGTGGAGGTTTTTGGAGGCACAAAATGTTTCTATGGAAGTTTGAGACCCCTCCGCCATCTGGAAGGGGGAGGGAGGAGGGTTTCCATACAAAAACAACACAAATTTCTGCCTAACTCGAGAACTAACCAAGTAAATGGAACTAAATTTGGCATGTGGAGAGTTTTTGAAGGAAATAAATGTTTCTATTGTGGTTTGAGACTCCTCCGCTTACTGAAAGAGGGTCTCTCATACAAATGAAACACGAATTTCTGCATAACTCGAGAACAAATCAAACAAATGGAACCAAATTTGGCATGTGGAAGTTTTAAAGAGAAATAAATGTTTCTAAGGTGGTTTGAGACCCTCCGCCTTCTGGAAGGGGAGACTTCCATAAAAATGAAACATAATTTTTAACATAACTCGAGAGCCAATGGAGCAAATGCCAAATTTGGCATGTTGAGGTTTTTGGAGGCAAGAAATGTTCTATGGCACTTCACCACCCCTCCTCACTTCAAATAGGGGGGGGGCTCCCCATACAAATAAAAAAGAAAATTTCTGCACCAACTCGAGAACTAATCAATTGCAGACGAAACCTTTTAAGCATACGGGGTTTTTTGGAGGCTAGATTTCTACATACCTGACTAATGAGTTTCTGTCTGTGTCTGTCTGTCAGGCCCTTATAGACTTGAGAGGATTCTGGAAGCGACCAACGTGAAGAAGAAGAAGAAGAAGAGAGAAAGAGAGAAGAAGAAGAAGAGAGAAGAGAGAGAGAGAGAAGAAGAAGAGAGGAGAAGAGAGAGAGAGAGAGAAAGAAAGAAGAAAGAGAAAGAAGAAGAGAAGAAGAGAGAGAGAGAGAGAAAGAGAGAGAGAGAGAGAGAGAGAGAGAGAGAAGAGAGAGAGAGAGAAGAGAGAAGAAGAAGAAGAGAGAGAGAGAGAGAGAGAGAGAGAGAGAAGAGGAAGAAGAGAGAAGAGAGAGAG